>VZZY01018549.1:132940-191986 GCA_013400335.1 Eurystomus gularis | reverse complement strand
GAAATAAACAGACAAAACCAACTGAAAAACCCCATATCTGGCCTGATATGCAGTTGACATAGATGCCATACATTTAATGGGGATTCTGCTTTCCATAGATGCATCTTATTTATATGAGCCTTAATATTATTATTACATAGAGAGACTAGAAAATGTTACCAGAAGAATGTCATAACTAAAAACCATATCCATTTACTTAATTTAATCATTATGGCGAATAGCAAAAGAATACGTATTGGGTTTTTTAAAAAATAAATTCTTCTAAATAAAAAAAAATATATTATAACAAGAAGCATTTATTCTGGCTTATATAGATTTTTCCTTTTTTTTAATTTTAATACCAAAGTACTGTGCAGGAATAGAAAGTTTTGATGAAACTTGCAAATACAGAATATTTCCCCTGACACCAGCAATAGTAGGACTAGGCCAATGGGAGCTGCTGAGGGCAAGTGTATGAGATCATCTCTCAGAAATGAGTGACATGAAGAGATACAGCATGTAACATTTTCAAGGTAAGGAATGAAAATTTTGTAAATTGGCCACATCCAAAGGGCATAGAATTTAAGAACAGAATTTGTGCAGCTAATTTTGCAGATTTCCTGAATATTTCAGAATGAGAGGGGAGACAGTTTAGGAAATTAGACATTCTTTTGTTTCTGTACTGACTTTGCATGATTTGTTAATAGAAAACATGGAAATGTGACTCAGATAGCCAAGAATTACTGGCTTTCTATTTCCATTGAGAAAAATAACTTGCATTACTTGTGAATCCACTATAAATTTAGGAAGAATGTTCCCTTGTGCTCACAAGAACATTCCTATTGCATTCTGATACCCAGAGTGACGACTCCTCTGTCTCCTGACACACACTTTAAAGTATGTTTTCCTTACATAACACATCTGAATTCCAGGAAAATGGACTTCAATGGGAATCAAAACTAGGTTGTAAGGACAATGAGAAAAAATTTCCAGGTCATGAGGTTTTCTTTGCCATGGTTAAGGGTGTGCAGGAAGGAAAAAGTGATGGGCTGTCACCCTGTCTCTTTTCAAAGGTCTACAGATGAAATTCAGTACATTTTTCAGACCTTTATTCTCAGCTTTTGAACTTTTTTAATGTTTCAGAGAAGGGCAAGTTATTCTTTACAGAAGAAAGAGACATGGATGTCAGCTCAGATTATATGCTGTATGACAGTTGTTCTTTGGCAATGGGTTAATGGTCTCATTTCATGCCTGTGGATATTTCCCATATTGGAAGTTACTACACACACAGCTTCAGGCTGGGGAAAATGAAAAAACAAAGTGAATCTTTTGCCATTCAGAAATGCCTATTCTTTGCAATGAATAAATACTGCAAAAAAATACAGAACAGAGGAAGTAAGTCAACATGGAAAGAGAGAGCATGGTTTGGTAATTTAAGAAATCAGCAAGATCGGAGAGAGACACAAGCACTGGTCCCTGAGCTTAAGAGAGGAAGTTTAACTCCTGGCTATTCAGGGAAGGGGTTGAAGGAGGAATAAGGGGTTAGGAATGAGTGAAATAATTGTTTACTTTCTCTCAAGATCAGAAGATCTTATTCTCATTCCATCTGGGATGAAAAAAAACCCCAAACTATATGTAAATTTTCAATGTATCTTACAAAGTTGTTCTTGCATCAAAAAAACTTTCAGCTATGAGATAATTGATAGCACAAATCTTAAAAGCAAAACAGATGAGCACTGGAATACACAACACTTGGTGGCTTATTAGCTAAAAGGGATAGAATCTGAAATTTCTTCAGCTCAAAAGCACAGGTCTACACTGTCCAATATAAAATATCCTTCCTCTATCAGAGTCACTAACTGCTCAGCCCTCTCCTGAATGCCAATAGGAATGAGTTTAACTTACTCATGAACACATATAAAACACATGGGTGGTCTTATTTGAGGTGTCAGTGCCTTAGATGCAATATGCTAATAATTTATGCATAAAACACAGGTTGCAATGAAGGAAAAATCCAATATTGTCAGTTTCCATGACAACCAGTGTGCTAGCAGATTACATTGTGTCACATCAGATGGTTGCTACGGTTGTGACCTATTTCTTAGTTCTAATCATTTTGCTTGACGAAATTGGAAATGCTACCTGGAACATAAATGATAAAATATTGCACATGGCTAGAATAGTTCTTAAATATAAAAGAATCTTGCATGGTAAATGAAGGACTAGCCTCAGAAACTGAAAAGGAAGTATAAAGTGATAATGCTAAGAGTGAAGGAAGGCTTGGAAGCTACATAAACAGGCAGTGGGCTGATATACATTTCAGGAATAAGTCAGTGGTTAGGTACAACCTACATCAGTAGCAGGTACCTGAAGATCACTACCACTTGTTTAGTAGTTCATGTGAAGTACACCTCATGCTTGTGCTTAAGTGGCAGAAGTTTAGCATAAAACCTACCAGTGATATTACCATGAAGTGAATTTGGCAATATAATCAGCAATAATTGGAGTTCTTGCTGTCAGAAAAGAAAGCAAAGAGGGAAAGGACCAAGGCACTGAGTAGCCCCTATGCCTGACATTAATTATTAAGAACAAACAAAAAACCTGATAGTTGGTATCAACCTTTTCCTGACCTCAACTGAAATATTCTTCAGGTAGTGGAAGGAAATAATCAAAACTTCTGAAGATGTTTTTTAAAATGAGTGAACAAGAGATCAAGTATTTTATAGGTTGTGTGACAGAGTACAAAATTAATCAACTGCTGCTGCAGTGAAATGAAAAGGAACACTTTCAAACACAAATGTGTGCCAGTGTATTATATGATGCCACATCTTCTAAATACTTCACTAACCAAAGTTCACTACAATTTGAATACGATTGTAACTCTGGTTAGTCACTTTTTTTTCATTGCCATTCTTAAATGTTGCACCTTATGTTGCAATAGTACCTGCAGTGACTGACTGTGGTTGTAGGTAGGAAGCAAATGGTCCTCCACTACTTACTCATTTTACATTGTCTTACTGCAAAACAGTCCAGGTAGGTAACAGTTTTGTCACCATGACTGACATTTTCTACTTGAGCAAAGAATTTTTCCTTTATTTTTCTCTCCCATCCAGCTACCAGCTTGGAAAGCAATCACTGCCAATCATGATGGTGAGATCAATACCATAAGCCCCAGCCCATGAAATCCTACTTTCTGTGGTTCATAATACAAATATTTCCACTGCCTGCTTAATCAAGCTAGTCTGACTGGATCAGTCGAAGTAAAATGGAAAACAACTCAAGCCATTCTTTTTTTTTTTTTCAGGATTGCTGAAGTGCAGTCCAATGGCTATCAAGTGTTAAGTTACAGTAATTACAGCAGAGTTATACAAGCTCAATAATCCACTGGAATTTGACTTCAGTTATCACAACATTATTAGAGGAATGCAAATAGTTATAACTTGACCTCTTTTTACACCAGTATTTGTAAACCAGCTTTGCTCCTATTGTTCTTTTCCCTCACTCCTCTCTTAGAAATTGTCCCATCACAGTAAAAGATTATCTTTGACTTCTAGGCTCTTCTTTTCAGGTCTGTTGCACTAGATTTTTTTTTTGTAAGACATGCAAATAATATGCCAAATGGAACACTGTGAAATCTGATTCATGATGTTCTATTTTTCCTCCCACTTGTTATTCTCTAACCTGTTTTGTTCATGACACACACATTTATAACTGACCTTTATTGGGAGGTGAATTAACTCTAATGAATAAATATGATAACGAATGTTCCTGCTTCCTTCTGACTCAAGCTGGTCAGCTAGTCCAAACAGAAAGACTTACACAAAACAACTGTTGGAATAGAATTGATTTGAGTGATTTCCTAGCTGCCTGGTTTATACAGAAATGTATTTCATTTAAATACTTACTGTTCAACTTCTTCAGAAAACTCTTCGCGTAGACAACTCTAGTTGATTCATATCAGAACATTCCTGTTCTTACGGTTTATTTGTAGAAACAGAATAAACGATTGTCTTGCTAAGTAATGAGGGGAAACCTCATCTTGAGTACAGCTCCCTTTTATTGATATTGTAACTTCTTTAGCAGATTCATTGACCTATTTGAGAGAAGTTCAAGTATGGTGTTAATGGATGAGAGAGGAAATAAAAAATGGGAGGAGAAGAGTGTGTCTAGCAACATGTAAGTAGCACAGCTATTTTATTTCTGATTACCACTTTCTACTTAGTAACATGCTGGATGAAATAGAATTGTCCCTAGAGAGGCATATCTGGTCCTAGAAATTAGTGTCTATGACTTTCTGTCACTCTGCAGAATCATTTCAGCTTCTCACCATGATTCAGCCCACATACACTGGGAAAAGGGGCTCTCAGCAGGAGATACAAGGAAGCAGACAAGCATAAAAAAGGAAAATATAATATCTGGATATTTTAACAGCTGAACACTTGGGATTGTACTTTAGTGACACATGGACACTTGGTTTGTAGATCAGAAAAGGTGGAATAGTACATTTTTTAGTGCTTCTTAGGGGTAAATGGGAGCTGAACACAAGATATTGTTGTTTTCCTCCCTGCTGTCACAAGTAGTGACATCTACTTGGCTCTACATGAGAGCAGCAAATTCAGTGGTCTGGTCCTAAGAAGTAGTGTTTTGAAAACACCTCCCTTGAGTGTCAGCCTGGCTACAGGATGCTAGGAGCCTGAGGCTGAGAGAATACTCTGGATATAAATTCTACACATCTATTCTTCTCCTTTGGTTAGAGTTTCCTGAATGACAGCAGAGAAGCCCAAACTGAGCCAAGGCTTAGTGAGTCCAGTAGTGGGACTCCCATTTCTTTAAAACTGCTCTCCAACATACTTTGGTGGGCCATTAGTACCTTGACGATTCTTTATCCCATCCTGCATATTTGACATGGTGAGCCCATCCTCAAAAATTTCTAGTGGCAAGCCTTTATGTTGTTTTTTCTTAACTCCTAACAACATCATAGCAAAAAAAAAAGTAATATGGAACTATCTTGAAATTTTGCTTGCACCACCCATTCTTCTATTTTCTCTGTCCCATGATCTTCTAGTAGTTAGTGGGGAGTAACAGTGATGTGCTGATTTAAACCCCTTGTGTCTATTCCCTTCTTCAGCAATCCATGCCTTAAGTTATTAATTTGTGGTGAGATGAAAAGGAAAGGCAGGTTGGGAAGGCAGAGACATATTGCATGTGCATGCTGCTTCTGCTCTACGGTGTTTTACCTGCACAGCTATGTCAGTGAAGGGTGTGAAAAATCACATATTCTTTCCAAAATAGCTACACCAGCCAAAAACCCGATGTAGACACAGGTATGCTGACAAGAGAGAGCTTTATGGGCTGACCCCTGGGTGCTTGGGGAAGTTAGGCAACTATGCAGGCGGAAACACTTCTGTTAACATACTCTACCACTGTAGAAAAGGATTCTGCTGCCACAGATAAACCACTATGGATATATTAGCATAGCTATATCTGCAATGTAAGTCCTGCATCTTGCGCAGTGATCAGTGGAATTTAATCATGGTACGAAAGAGTGGAATTGTGGATATCTTAAGCCACTGTGAATACTTGTTTAGCACTAGTTGAAACTGGTCTACCACAACATCTTAGTTCTGAAATGTAAAATAAATTCTTGCTCAGGGTGTTTTTTGGTTTTGCCCTTTTTTTTTCCTACTATTTGTCTGGAGAATCTGTACTACTCCAATATCTATCATTAGAGCTGTTTTTCTAGGCCAGTGGTTTAATTTCTTGATTATCATTTAGAATATGTCACATTCACTAATTACACCCTAAAGTTTAATTTGTCCTCACAATTCCTTGTATTTATGAAATATTTAGAAATACTTTTAGTTGCACCAGTCTAACACCAAGTTATGTTATGAAAATACATCTGTATATGCATTTTAAAAATGGTTTTAAAAATAGCAGCAGATAGAAGGGAAGTACTAGGGAAACTGGCATTGTGCTGAATACTCTCTTCTGCATAATTTTCTGGTCAGAGCACATCAGCAAAACAGGAAAGCTTCCATCTGGGACAGACCCATCCCAAGAAGAACAGAACCGAAGGGTAAGAATATCTGAACCCATGGACAAACTAAAGGAAACCCATTTTTAAGGACTAAGGGTCAGCAAAGAGACCTGTTGTTGTGGTGAAGGTACTCGGTCTTGAGGGATTAATAGAAATATCATACAGGGGTACAGCTTCTCTGCAGAGATGCACGCACAGTGTTTTGTTACTGGGAGAAGAATGACCTCAGTGCAATCCCTCATATTTTTTCAGTTGTCATGTACCTATGAAAGGTGCAACTGCAAGGTAGTTGAAGCTTTGGAGAAAGGGATCTGAGCAACTGGAGGTCAGCTGAAAACAATAAATCATAATGCTTAAAAACTATGCCAAATGCCTATGCTATGAAGAGGCCCTTTCAGGCACTTGGACTCTGGAGATCTTAAGCCCTTGGAGGCAAGGTGAGTGCATAAATGCGTCTTACTGTGATATACAGTGATTAGAATAAGAAATAAGATACAATAATTTCAGATTGTTAACACAGTATGTATAATAATTTATGTATTAATAGAACATAAAAGAAACCCCAATGGAGCCTCTGGTTTGTCTAAAATATCTATTACATTTTAAGCAGCTGTAAGGTAGAACATTAGGTAGTTGTCACTGATATTATAAAATATCCAACTATTACTTATTATTTGGAGACAAACATGTAATTTCCTGATAATATCCCTGATTTTCCTTTTTTGATTTTTAGACTTGACTGCAGGATTCTTCTGCAGATCTCAGTGTAAGCAAGAGATCAAGTTGAACAACTCGCTAGACAAACGTCAAGAAATTGATGCTGCTCTTGCTGACAAGATAGATGTTATTTAGCTATGTGAGCAAGAACAATAATATCTGGAACAATGCTCTTCACTAGATTGGGTTAAAAGATGTTTTTTAAGCATTAAATGTAAGCATTTGAGCAAGCCATGAATATTAGACATACTGTTATGAGGTGAAGGAGATAGATAGAGCAGATTATCTATCTTGAACTATGGTTCAAGCAAGGGTGTTGGGAAGTCTGCCAAGCTGGGAACCAGAAGGACTGAACCATTCAAGAATAGCAGCTAAATAAAGAAGTTGTGAAGGGGTGGACAAAACCATTTTATTGTGCTAAGCTAATTTTGAGGTAATCTTAACTTTTAAATTTTTATACTAGAAGTTCCATTGACAGTTATCATTAGGAACAAGTAAAGCATGTAAAAGGTTAGGAAAACAAATGTACTTGTCTTTTGAAACAGGAGAGCATTTGGCACATAACAGAAGCAGAGGGTTACGGCACTGTCGCGGTCGGGCGCGCAGTGTTCCGACCACCTCCCAAAGGGAGAAGGGTTGAGGGCAAAGTGGAATATCTCCCCACCAGGCTCGTAAGCAAACACGGAGACCGAATGAGTATTTAACAAGTTTATTACTAAATATATTCAAATAAAACCTTATTTGCTCTATGGAAATATTACGGTATTAAAGAACACTACGCCCACCCATTCACTCCCTCTCTCACCCGCTGAGAGATAAGGGCAAATAAGGACTTAATTATGTCAAAATACGACCTGTATGTGTGGATGGTGCGTGTGTGTGCGTGTATGTGTCGTCCTCTGCCCTTTCGGTGTTCGGAGATGGTTCCCGTGGAATGGCGACGATGTCTGACCGGCAGACCTGGACTGTTTCGATGACGTCAGCAGCTTGTAGCTTTTCAGAGTAGTTTCTTCAACGCAGCTTTTCTGGCGACGTGGCTTTAAGCAGCTTCTTGTTGCAATCTTCTTCTTTGGTATGGTGCTCCCAGCTTGGAGCGGCTTTTTCTGGTGATGCAGCTTTCGGCGGCGGCTTTCTGCAGCATGTGGCTTCCAGCGGCCTCTTGTCGCAATTTCTTCTTCTTGCTGTAGCTTGCAGCTTTTTTTTTACTGGGTTCTTTCAGTTTTGGCTCTCGGCGGCGGCTCACGGTGGTGGCAGCGATTGCGCAACTCATGGCCGGCGGCGGCTCACGGCTTCTTTCTCTCCCCCGGATTCCTAAAGCAGTGGGAGTCAGCAGTTCTGCTCGGCGGCTCTCCGCAGCAGCTGCTCCCTCCTCTCTGGCTGCTTGGCTTCTTCAGGGGGCTGCACTGACAGCTCAGTTCAGTTTCCCCCCACTCCTCCTCACTCCTCTCTGGAAGCGGTGGAGTTGGGGGGGGTGGGGGAGGTGTGCGCTTGGCAGGAGTGATGTGCTCCCTTTGTGCAGTGAAGCGGAAAAGAGAAAGTTTTTTTTCTTTTCCGAAATTTATGTCCTGTGTTATCACGCTTCTGGCTTCTGGAAGGCTTATGGGAATTGCAGTTTTTTGCTTGCTGTTTTAATAAGGCAAAACAAATCATGTGGTCGGTTCACCACAGTCCCATAGCTACTACAGAGTGGTACACATTGCCATCATCATGTTCACTCATATACCCTTATTTTTATATTTATTTGTCTACACTTGTATTTGCACAGAGCTTTAAAAGGCTAATTTATTGATAGACAAAAGGTTTAGACAAACCTCCTCAAGTGACTGCCTGAAGTGTGACATGCAGACATTTACTTTCCAACCCAAATTCCTCTAGAAAGGAATCGTCAAGAAGAGGTTATCTAGCAAAGGGGATCAAGATGGCAAAATAAGGAGGCTTCTGAGGAAAAGGGTAAATTTTTATTAAACCAATGATTCTGAAGGTGTAATTCTGATTCATACTACAAAGGAGAAAGAGCTACCCTGCTTTATATGTTATATTTTAATGTTAGATTTTAGAGAATAAGCCAGGCTTACTGAAATATTCACTAAGTTTTCTATAAACTGTGAGCTGAGCTTAGTAGTAGTAGGTGCAAGTTCAGTGGCCCTGACAAAACTTCTCATGGAATGTTGCTATAATGGCTGGTCTCAAACCAAGATAACCAGACAGTCTTGATTTCTCGTGGTGTCAGACACACAGTGAATCAAAAAACTTACCCCAGGCTTCTTGTCTGACATGGACAAACAATCCAGGTCTGAATTTTTTAAGTATCTAAACTGCGTATGGTTTTCAGTAAGAGCTAAGCACTTACACCAGAGATCACTGTCTTACCTTTGCATTATGGGCCTCATTTTGTCTATGTTTCTCATCAGAGAATTAGGATAGCAGTATCCAACCGAAAATGTTCAGTGAAGACTGCAAAGCTCTATTGTCACAAGGGCTGGACAAACTTGGAACAAAGGAAAGGACGATAACAGCTTATTTTCCTAATATTGGTTAAAAAACCCCAAGCCAACCAACCATCCAGACAAAAACCCTCCAAAACAGACATCAAAGAAGTACGTAAAGGTTTTGCCAAGCATCCCTACACATCCATTTTATTCCTTAAATCCGGCTTCATTCTTAATTTATGAAATCTGAGAAAACCCTGTTCTCTTGACTCTGCACTGGGCAATGTGCAAGTAGATCTGGCTGTGAGAAGACTCTTGTACTTAAAGGCGTAGTGCCCTTTCCCTCAATAATGAGAATGTGAAAACCAGGTGTAACAGGAGGCTTTGTACTGTTGGAACAAATTAAGCCACTTTTATTAAAACAAACGAGGCAGTTGAGATCCTTTGATACATCCATAGTGCCTACATCCTGCAGATGTCTCACTTCAGTCAATTAATCAGCCATTTCCCAGAGCATAGTAATTGTTTATGCAATCTACTTTGATATGTTTTATAGCATTTTGTTTAATCCTCCCCAACTTTTCATCCCTGGCAAGAGCTTTATGGTAACATAAACTGTAATTGTGCAGTAAAGAAAATCACCTTATGTTACGGTCTACAACTGCTTTATCACCCTCATCCTAACATACATAACCTACGCTCAAACAGCTAAATATGGTAAGCGAGGCTGGGCAGCATGCTGTTTTAATAGCATGTAAACGCAATGACTTCTTGACAAAGAACTTAACCTCTATCAGGAGACAGAGTCACAACTGTCTAGGGGATTTTATATTTCTCAGTCAATGACAAAAAAGGGAATATATTGCCGTTATAGCTGGCAGACATTTTTCTGCATTAAAAAAAGCTTTCTTAAAGACCAAAAGGAAGACAAAAGCCTTCTCCAATCTCCCTTCTCCTCCCTGAGAAGACTTTTTTTTTTTGGAAAATTGTTGGCATTCTAAAAAAAATTTCTAATGTTTAAATTAGAAATAATTTGTTTATTAGAGTCTTATTTTTTTATTTAATGAAAATCAGAAATTAAATAAAATACAATTAAAAACAAGTAAAATATAAGCAGAGTATAAGAAATAGATCAAAATCTTTCGCTAACATATTCTACTGGAAAAGTAAAGTAAAAAAAAGTTAATCTGCAACTGAAACTACTTTCAAAATTTCACTAGCTCAGAAATGCGTCAGAATCAACAAGGTCCTCTGATCCTTTGTCTTATTGTGAGTCTCATTTTCAGAAAAAAATAACAAAATATCTAATTAAAAACTTCTGGCCAACCCGACCACAACAGAGCTTTCTATGTTCTTAATAGTTGCCAGACACCAGTGAGGTGGAGAATCCCTGCCATTTGTGACATCCTCCCTCCAGAAGGAGACTTACAGCATTTCCACATTCCCATCTGTGTATGTTAGTCTGCAGACAGTAGTCGTATGCTTCTGTGTAACTTGTATGTCTTTAAGACATGGGCCGCAAAGCTCTCTCTTTGCTCCCTTTTCCTTTGCCACCTCACAGACAGTTTATCCCTGTGCTTGCTGGTGTGTGTTTTGTGGAAATTTTGGCTGTTCCTCACCATCCTTGCTTCTTTATGTGCTAGTAGAAGTGAGAATGGCATAGCACAAAAAATTTCTTTGCTTACCTTATTACAGACTGGGTCTTTTTTTATTCTCCAAAGAACATTGAGGAGGAGCATGGCAGTCCATCTATGACAAAACAGGAAGAGCCTTTCTGGAAAGAAGAAATTATGAGATAAGACACACATTGGCACTACTGCTGCTCGTTGAGTGCTACACAGTGAGCATACACCTCCTCTTTCCTTTACATGAGAGAGGGCTAAGGGAAACTGTTCACTGTCTGCCAAAGCCTGAGTGTCTACAGACAGTGCCTGCAACCATTGCTGGCATCACATGGGTAAATGCACCTCAGACTTTGAGACTAGGAAAGCAATGGCAGTGACAAATTAAATTCCATTTCTTCAGTAAGTAGAGATGGAAAAAAACAAAGCCATGAACCTGGCAAAATAAAACAACAAGATTAAGGCACAAATACAGAGGATAAAACAACTCCCCCATCCAATTCCACTCCCAGATGAGGTCAGTGCCTTGCAAGTTATTTTTCCCTCAAAATCTGCCTTATCACAACTGTTTTCTGATCTGTTCAGAGGTGCTGCTGCTAATCCACATGCAACCCAACACTGCCTCTGGTAAAGAGGGTATATAAGAGGTGTTCATAGGCAGCCAGGCATCTTCTCTAGTGTCTGAAGACATCCTCTGTACTCTATCTTATAGGATAAGCCTCCATCACCATTTCATATCACAGCTAACCCACACACCTCCAAGTCATAAGTGCTGAAAACTGTTGGACTGAACCTCAACTGCCGAGAAACAAACTTTTATCATAAAACTCAATCTCTTTCCTCACTCCCCTTCCTCCTTGATGGTTAACATTTGCTGGTTACCACTCACAAAATCTAAGCCTGTGGAGAGATTCTCTAGGATTTATGAAGAGGGTTTTCACGCAAATTAATCTATGTCAGCAGATTTTGTTTTGTTTAGACTTCTCCTCCCCCTCCTGAAAAACAGATGAGCAATTTCCTCCTCAGCACTTGGTCTCAGAGCTTGATGATATATAGCATCAGTAATTCTATTCTTTACCCTAATGCTGTATTTTTTTTGCTATAGTTTTTGTTTGTTTCTTCTTTCTTTCTCTTTAGGTTAGAAGAGTGTTATGTATTACATTTGGATCATTTCCAGCATTACTGTTGTGTGCCATGCTAAGTACTACAATGATCCTTAATTGGCAGTAAACAGAGAAAAATCAGTCATCCTCGGAAACCAGCTGTTCTGTGAATATATAGTATAACAGTAGTGTGGAGGCTGTGGTAGAAAGGTTTCAGGTCATAGCTAGTTTAAATGGAGGACTTTGACATGCTGCACTAATAATAACTCCATTCAAAATCTGAGGGAACAGGATGGACAGGAGCATCAGGGCGTCTCATCCTCAAACGGAAATGAGAGTGCTCTGTTTTATAAACTGAACTGTTCCTTTTTGTCCTTCACTGTGTTAATTGGATAAACTTTGATGATGTGAATGTGAACCATTATGCTGACTTTGTAGTATTTCATACTGGATACTTTTAGTATTGTTTTAGATACTGCCAAGAAGAATGGAACTATGGGACCTGGATGTTAAATGTATTTTGAAATGTTTTGCATTGGAAGAGTTTGGTCTGCTTTTCCATAAGGGATACTCTCACTTCATTGTTAACATGATATGAGAGGGCTACCATTTTTCAAAGACAGAAAATAAATGTAATTTACTTGGTAATTTCTTTTTCTTATCACTAGACAGAACACATGTTATCTGCAAATTCAATTTGTTTTAATAATACTGTTAAAAGGGACAGAAAGAAAGGTATTCACCTTCTGTATATGGCTGCAAATGGGCCATGCACACCTTTAATTCTCAAATATAGCAAACCTGGAGAGTGTTTTTGAGTGAGCAATTGCAACCAAGTGGATGCAAATTCATTGCCCAACAAGAAATTAATTTACTTAGGTATGATACATCTTCTTCCTCTTCCCATTATGGTAATTGAATATTCATCACATAACAAGTGCAGTTAATTAGCATATTACTCATTTACTGGACAAATAATGAATATCTTATTCTGAACAAAGAAGGAGGATAGGAAAGCCAGAGGGAAAGAAAAGAAAACATACATTTTTATAAGGCTATTATTTAAATTAGTCTTCTTTTAAATAAGAAGAAAAAAAGGAATCATCAAAAATTCACAATTAACTTTTTTTTTTGTATTATTATTTAGTGATAGCTATGCTATATCCAGCGACAGTGTAGGTCAGGCTTCATACAGAATCAGAAGGTTGCTTGCCACCATGGTCCCACAGTTATCAATGGTAAGCCTCTCACAATATCAATGGGGATATTTTATAAATAATGGAATATTGTGTCCACTTTTAAACAAACAGTAAATCTCTGTGACATGTCAAAATTGATAGACTTACATTTCTTTTAGCTTCTTATGCTGTTGTTTCCTGAAGGTTTTTTTATTGCTTGCCTGTTAACATCATTTTGTCTTTTTTCTGATGTTTACACTGTAGATACCTTTCCAAAATGCCATTTTTTTCTTCTCCATTTGTGCATAGTGCAGCCCTTGCCAGTAATTCAGGCTCTTGCATAGTACATTCTTGCTATCACTAACCAGAAAGAAATGTTTCATTGATATAAATTGGCATAACTCCATTAAGGGGAATGGAGCCAAACAAATTCCCTTGATGGAGAATCACCCTTAATATTGAATTTTACCTGCTTAAACCTGAGTGCTCCCCCCCCCTTTTTTTTTATTGTAAAAAATCTCTGGTTTCTTGCTGAGGTACTTATCCATTATGCAGAAATTTACCAAACTATTAAAAGCAGAAGAGGTGAAATGAATCTCAGATATAATTCTACTAATATCAGTGGTCTTGTGCCAGATTTAATTGCATTGAGCATCTTTAATATGTGCCAAGTACAAATTATCATCAAAAACAGTGGTAAGAGGAAGCAATTCAGTTCTTCTATTGGCTAAATTTCACATGCTCATGACTGTGCTAAAGCAAAGCTATTGGATCAAAAAATCGTATACTTGGAATAAAATTTTGACAGATTGAGGAGTTGAAGCAGAAAGCAAGTAGGGAGCATGGAGGGGAAGGGAAAAATAAAAGCTTTCAGCTGGGTGAATCCAGAACCCTAGCATAGGGGAAGGCGGCAGGAGGTGCCAACTGCTTAATCTTAACAAATGCCCATTTCTAATTACAGTAGCTCAAGAAGTTCCTGTTGTCCAACAAATAGGGGTGAATTTTGAGTGAAAGGAAGAAGTTGCATCAGGCCCTAAATTTGTATTTAACATCAGTGGGTTATTGCATATTAGTATCTGACAATTTACTTCGTAAAAACTGATAATGCTTTACAGTTCTGCTAAGCTTTGTACTAAGTTTACAGAAATAGAACCAAGAGATATTACACCTTTAAATGTTTGTGGTATTTTAGTGGCAGTGCAAGAGGATTCTGACGACTGGTCTGATATCACTGGTGCAGTTGAATACAATAATTTCTAGATTAAATTATGGCATATATCAATTGCCATGTCTTTTAGTGACTAGTTCCACTTGTAACTTCTCTTGCTGTAGGCCAGGCAAGATCAGTCCACTATTTGGCTTTTTTTCTGTGGCATGAATTTGTGAAGCTTCTTGTCCTGGGCAACGTGCAGAACTGGAATGGTAGCTGAGAAACAGGACACATCGAAACACCAAGCACCTCACAGCTTAGCCCCATGCTAAGCTCCTGGGTTTGAGAGTTGTTTTCTCTTCCCTTCTGCTTCCTTCCTCACCCTATGTTGGAGCAGCAGTAGAAAGTGAAATTGCCTTCAGCTGTTGTTAAATGTGAAATAATGTATGACATGAGAGATTGTTTCCCACTTTCAAGGAGAAGGAAAAAGAAAAACAAACCGTTAATTAAACACAAGGAGTGAAATTATTTTCTACACTTAATCTTCCACCATATGTCTAATTATTTAGCTTCTCTTTACTGACCAGAGAGGGAGCTCAGATTAACTAGGTCAGATACCATAGACTTCTACATATGGGTGGATAAGTACCATTCCTGAAGGGAATTCTTAGTCTCAGCTCAGGTGAGAAATGATCCTTGAGGCAATCATAGACAGGCAGTCTGTATTCCAAGGTAAGTGTGATTTTTATTTTTCCCATTGAAATAATTTTGCAATTCCAAAAGCAGAAACAAAATCAGATGAAAAGTAATAACCAGAAAGAGCTGAGTATTTAAAAAATGAAACTGAGTGAGATAATCACTTCCCTTAAAATTAACATTATTCAAAGGTAAATGTCAGTTTTACCAGACAATCCAAAAGTTCTGCTAGGAAATCAGTCTGTATGACACTGTTCCTTGGTTTATCAGCCACAGAAACTTCCACAATCCCGGTGCAAAGCTCTGATTTTGAAAGTATTTATTTTTACATAACAGAACACTGCTCTTTATCTGATCCAACTCTGCTTCTGTTCAAAAATACTTAATGAGAAAAATGACAATTCTATTGAATGGGAGATTGTTTGGGTTCTAGTAATAAGGAATAGTGAAAGAATTGTTTTATTCTCCAGGTGACTTGAATACTTTTCTCCAGTGAAAATTAATTAATCTATAAATCAGAAAATGTTTAGTTACTTACCTATTGTATATTTAGCTCAACTGGAAGGAATGTAAATTCACCCTAGAAATTCACAGAGCACCAAAGGGGAAGATATGCTTTGGAGATAAATTATACTGCTAGATTTTCGTGCTATGCAAAAGGAGGTCTAGATTAGTCTTAACCATTTTATTTAAAGCACTGCTTTAACTCCAAGGGCAGATGCTGGATATAACATATCAGAACACACTTAAGCTAAGGGTGATGCTTGGAAGGACAGGTTGAAAACTGTTCTTAGAACATTTCTTTTTGAAATAATAGTGATGTTCTTCATCATGCTTTATTTGAGTTCTTCATCTCTAGCAGTGCTTTTGGCTAGATCAGGACCCTACCAGTTATGTCCTGGCATGCCACATGCTGGAGCTGGAATAGGCAAATTGCAAATGGTTTATAAAGGTGATCAGGCAGTTATGGTGAAGAGGTTCATTAGCAATATAAACACAGTACATACAGCTGACCTTCAGTGAAAAAGTCCCTGAACTGATGAATGCTGCTAGCTGACAGTGCATCAGGGAATGGACTATTTTGCATTGGCATTGTTGCCAAAAGCAGCAGCTCAGAGCCCCCCAGCCAGAGACAGGCTAGACAGGTGTTTGCTCATTCCTACCTAGATCAGCAGAGGTTCACAACTAATACTGTATTATAATATTAATTGAGGGAATCTCTCAAAGGGAACCATTAGTGACTTACTTCAAAGTTGTATTAAATGGGTATCCACAAGTCCAAGCCTTCACTTAGCATGCTGTTTCACCTCACCAACATGGTCCCCACCCATAGCAAAGAATAATTGCAGAGAGTAAAAAAAGCGGCTTTTTGAGAAACATAAAGAGTGGCCATGTTACAGCCAGAATGTAAATACATGAGACAGAAATACTTCTCAGACTTATGCTTTGCTTTCAGTTGTAATCCACCAGTCTGGCAAACTATGGGTTCCAGGATTTGGTCAGTATCCTACATGTACAGGAGACTGTCCTAACAGGATGTGAGGCTTGCTGCATATTTTCACATGCAGTTCCTTTATAGAAGACTAAGTTTAGATCGTTAGTTCTATGTCAGAAAACAAAATTTACTGGATATTTTTTGAAGAAAAGAAAAAAGCAAAGCAGGTAAGTGGGCATGTTATTGCACCTACCACCCTAATCGTTGTGTATTCAACAGCCTTAGGAGAATGGGAATCATACACACTACAAAATACACAGGTCTAAGTTCCAGCTGCAGAACAGGAACTTGAGCCCAGCTCCCACAGATGACCACTGGTTTGCTCTCCACGGGGCTGTGGGTCTTCCTCAAGATCAGTCCAGAAACACTACTCTGTATTTAAGAAACTTTTCCAACAGATCAGGAAATATTTTCAGGAAGTTGTATATACAATTAAACATTCCTGATTTCTTCTTTAATTAAGGCCCAGACCCTTTCACTGTTAGTTTCCAACCATGATTTCATAGTGCCTTCTTCTCCTCCTTTTGTATGTGGGTTTTGCAAACAGCAGAAAAGCATATTAGGGGCTCAAGGCAGCTGCAGAAGGGAAAGGTGGAGTCAGTTCAGGGATAGAACACTTAAAAATGTAGTGGAATAATATTCCCCACAGTGGTAACAGCTACTATGAGCAGGTGAATGAAATTAGTGATCTTGCCAGGTGCCTGTCTGAGAGGGGAAAAGCACCAGAGGTGGAGCCTAAGGAAGCGATTTAATGATAAAGGGTTACCATGAAAAATATGTGATTTTTCTCATCTGTTGAAACTCATACACATATCGGTTAAAGTTTACATGAAATCCTGCTGTTTTCTCAAAGCTGCAATTATTGTAGAGTCATTTCAGAGGCTGCTACACTGGTTAATTGCTATCAGATGTGCTGTGTGAAACTCTTGCCGGTTCAGCTAGGTGAAAATCTGGGAATATAGCACATCCTTTAGATGAAAGGAAAATTCTGGCACACAGGGAAATATGTGAGCAATGCACTAGCTTGAGTATTTAGAGCAGTGTGCAATATGAGAGATGCAAAGTGAAACATTCAGTACCTCATGATGCAGTCTACAGACAGTATGAACAGCATGAAAATTATAGAATGATGTTATGGTTTGAGGTTTGGGGCCAGGACAGGCAGGGGTTGGACACCCTGAGGGTCCCAGGGGGGAAGCAGTTATTCCCTCCCCCTTCCTGTCCACACCGGATACTGGAGGCAGGAAGTGGTCTCCAGCATGGGAGGAAGAGAAGCTNTTAAAGATCATCTAGTTCTAATCACCCTGCCAAGGGCAGATAAACCCTCCACTAGATCAAGCTGTTCAAAGCCCCATCCAGCCCGGACTTGGATGCTTCCAGGGAGGAAAAAATCCACAGCTTCTCTGGGCAACCAGTTCCAGTGCCTCATCAGCCTCACAGTAAAGAATTTCTCTCTTACATCTAATCTAAATCTACCCTCTTTTAGTATGAAACCATTACCCCTTGGTCCTATCACTATACTCCTTGATAAAGAACCCCTCCCCACTTTTCCCATAGTGTACCCTTTAAGTATTGAAAGGCCACTGTAAGGTCTCCCCAGAGCCTTCTCTAAGCTGAACAACACCAACTCTCTCAGCCTGTCCTCATAAGGCAGGTGCTCCAGCCCTCTCATCATCTTCATGGCACTCCTCTCTATCCGAGTAGGTCCACGTCTGTCTTATGACGAGGGCCTCAGAGCTGAACACAGTACTCCAGGTGGGTTCTCATGAGAGCAGAGTAGAAGGGGAGAATCACCTTCATCCACTTGCTGGCCCTGCTTCTTTTGACACAGTCCAGCATCAAAGCTTTTGCTCAGCCATATCACTTACATATGTCCAGTGAAACTAAACTGTTAGACTGTGGACTAACCTTGGAGAGAGGCAGCAGAGGAAAGAATAGCAGGAGATATACTTAAAAAGCTAAAAGGTAAAGGTCCCTGGCTTTAAAGACAGCACCATCTTCACTATCTGGGAACAAAGCCAATACAAAGGGAAGACTCCTTCTTATCTAATATTTCAATTATTTTACTGATGCAGGTTACTATCTGAAGTATTATTAGTAGGATGTGAAAAGTTCAAGGACATTTCCTATGCTAGGGATCATGTTTCTTTTCTAAACAATAAACCAAGTTAATAAACAGAAATGACTTGCAAAGAAGAGATTGTTTCAAATGCAAGCTGCATAGCACAGATGATCAGCCTGCCCTCTATTAATCTTGCTATACTTCGTATATCTGAATCTATTATTTGTATAGTGTTTATTCTCTACTAAGATAAAATCAAAACCTGTATCCCCAAGAGCTCCAGAAGGTCACCAGTGGAATTAATCATTAAGCAAGTAAAAAAGCTGTACTTCAAGGAAATTGTGATCAATTCTCATCTGCATCTTAATTGATGGCTCATTCAGGAAAGTGTTAAAAAAGCAATGTTCAGTCAGACAAAATGAATTAATTCCATGGAAATGTTCCTATCATAGATACATGTGTCTAGGTAGGAAAGGAAAATATTAAATATAAAATCTACAAATATACTGCTACAGAAGGAAAAAGTAAACCACATATATGCCCTGCAAAGGGAGACCGGTCTGAGCAAATGCACATGTATTTCTACCACCATCTCAAAGAAGGCTGCTCCAAAGAAGAGAGAGCTTGAACTAAGGATGGATAAGTCCTGAAGAATATTACCTTGGAATGAATGACAGCAGAAAACTCACACAATTAAAATCTTCTAGGTAACAGGAGTTGCACTTTAACCAAGCAAGCTTTTATGCTCTTATCAAGCATAGGATTGATGAGTCAAGGATAATTGTATGAGGTTTAACACCAAGTGCCAGGTCCTGCACTTTGGTCACAACAACTCCACGCAATACCACAGGCTTAGGGAAGCGTAGCTGGAAAGGTGCCTGGCAGAAAAGGATCTGGGAGTGTGTTTTACTAGCTCTCTCCTCTTCAAACGCAATCCTGGCAGCTATGCCAATTTTGTGCTGCCATACCTTTATCTGTCTGACTACATCAATTTTATGCTGCTAGCTCTCTCCTTCTTCAAACAATCTTGTTGACTATGCCAATTTTGTGCTGCCATACCTTCATCCTTTACACATTCTTCTTCACCTTTTTGCTCCTCTCCATCTCGAATCAGCCACCGCAAGAGCCAAGTGGGAACACACCACCAAGAGACAACTCAGTATACTGTCTTCAACAAGAACTATCTTCCAACTGACCCCAACAGGAAGTTTTCTGACTGATCAGTTCCTGGTTGATATAGTTATGACCTTGCCCATCACCCCAACCACAATCACCTGGGGAAGGTGGGGCATCACACAGGTTGGCCAGGTTCTGCCTCTGGTGCCTGAAACTATTTGGGGAACAAAACATACTGCTAGGCTGTGACTCATTCACCTGTCAACTCCAACTCAGGGCCCACAGGCCAGGCCTCAGCATTTCAGAGTGCTGGTGGACAGCTGGCTGAACATGAGCCAGCAGTGTGCCCAGGTGGCCAAGAAGGCCAACAGCATATTGTTTTGTATCACAAATAGTATGTCCGGTACTAGGGAACTGATTGTGCCTCGGTACTTGGCACTCATGAGACCGAAGCTTGCNTGGATATTAGGAAGAAATCCTTTACTGAAAGAGTGGTTAGGCACTGGAACAGGCTGCCCAGGGAATTGGTGGAGTCACCATCCCTAGAGGTGTTGAAAAAATGTGTAGATGTGGCACTTCAAGACATAGTGTAGGGGTCATGGTAGTGTTGGGTTGACAGTTGGACTTGGTAATCTTAGAGGTCTCTTCCAGCCTTAATGATTCTATTCTATGATTTATCTGCAAAAGAGGACTGCATTTTGAGTTAGATAACATAATTCTTTAGAGTAACGCTATTCTGCCTTACATAAACAGACCCACTAAACCCCAACATTTCTCTGTTTTGAACTGTATCAAACATAATGAAACTCAGTACTTTACCGCACATTCCAGGTCAAAGACTTGACTGCTCCATCAGTCCCTCAAAAGCCTAGGACTTGCAGTGTGCCCAGGAACTGGCAGAATCAGACTGTTTCAGGTCAAAAAATGTGTGTGTGTGTCAGCATGTGCGTGTCTCTAGTAAGACAAAACTCATTGCTAATGCACACTCAGGACAGTGCCATGCTTGCTCTCTACTTCATACTGAGTGAGTTTCAGCTATAGACGTTTGGTAGCAGCAACTGCAGAGTATAAAGGAATTCATAACATCTTCAAGGATATTTGGGTCCTCTTATACACCAGCAGGCAGAAAGCTGTTGTGCATTTCAGAGCACCAAGTGCTTCCTTAATATCCGTCTGCTTGGGGAGTGGGACGCTGGGTGCAGCACCACCATCTGTTTATGGATCAGGTTGAGGGATAGATCCGGGGAAAATCTATTGTCTTATATAAAATTTTGAACAAAAATTGTCATGCAAGGCCATGTGCTGTACATCTCCAGCAGCAGCCAGTAGCAAATTATAGGCAGAAAGTGTAAGGGATATGCACAGTCTTTGAGCTTCCAGCAATTAAAGTTTTCAGGACTCATAGAACTAAAGGGACCTCTACAGTTTTGGCCATCTATGAATTAATTCTAGGTTCAACTATGCTTTCAATGAAAAAAAACTTTGTTTTAAAACTTCTGCTGGAAAACTTCAGTGGGTGACCATTATTTCTGCAGTGCTGTTTTGCATTAGATGTTGGATTAGTTCTTATTAATTCCTAATGTTTTATTTGTCTTCCTGGTTGCTCTGATGCTGAAGTTGTTGAACATAGCAAAATAGCTATGTCTTCTCAGTCTCTTCATTAAGGAGGCCATAGCTTAGCTACAGATCACTACAGTGGACAGTATAAAGGAATTTTTTTAAAGCCATAAATCTCATGTGTCATTTTATTAGTCATTACTGAGATCTGTCTGAAAAGATCAATTGCAAATAGTTATATATTGTCTTCAAACTTTATCACTTCCCTTATTTCCTACAAACTTTTTGATGATAAGGTGATATAGCCCAGGTCCTAACTTTAAAGTTAGGTACTTTAAAGTTAGGTACTTTAAAGACCTCCTTTAGTTGTGAAATTGACTGTGATTTCTGATTTCTCTATAGCCTGTATGTTTTTATCCCTCATAAATTCATCAAGTAATGTGAAAAACTTCGAAATCTTTGAAAGCTATGTGTACTAAAGCAACAGGATCACCATAACCCCCTGGCTCATTGATACTTCCAAAGAAATCCAAAAAATGAGATTTCTTATCTCCAAAAACCCATTGGATTTCTTTGGAGGAATGGACTTCCATTTACAGGAAACCCTTTGACTCTTCTCTGATACATGATGCTTAACTATGAATTGTTTTTAATACTAATTTTATCACTTTTAACAAAATTAAATAATACATTGCATTTCCCAGTAGCTCTAGAATCTCTTTGCAAACAGCAACATCACATTTTCCCTCCTCTATTCTTCTCCTGATCTGATCTTGAAGTCATACTGCAATTGAAATTGTGCTGAAAAGGTCATTATTTATTAGATACTCAGCAGTTCAATCATGTAACACAGAAGTCAGATCTAGAAGAGCAGGGCAGGGTTTTAAGAAAATAGGGTGACAAGAGTGTCTGTAAGAAGCTGGGTAGAAATAAGTATATGCAGATTTTTGCAGCAAGAACCTGAGGAAGTTGGCAAGATCTGAGAGAGACATTGATGTGTCATGCAAATGTCAAGGTAAAGGACTTGGTGTGAAAATACAGTTAATAGAAGCTATGTTGGAAGGATTGGATGCCTACCATACCCCAAAGAAAAGATTACAGGTAATTAAATGACAATATCAGAAAGTTTTTGTTAAGAGTACTAACAATACTGCTGTAACATGCCTGTAGGATAGGCACCCTTATACCTCCATAAAATATTTATTATAAATTTTAAGCAGCTAGCTCATATTTCTCAGTTTCATTCAAGCATCACCAAATGACCAGACATTTAATGGTTAAGCAAGCAAGAAATAGATGTGGGGTAACATAGAATAAAGTCAGCCTACCAAAAGCAGTAGTAGTCTCAGAGCTTTGAACAGAGGGTGAGACCACTGGTGGCATAAGGAACTCTATCAAAGGATGCCAAGCAATTGCCTAACGTTAGTATTCTGAATGCTCAACTTGGGTGGAAAAGAGATATTCAAACTACTACCTTCAAACCATCTTAAGCCCACAAGATTAGAAATATTTATTCCTTTTCCTTGTGAAGTGCTGGGTCCTGAGTTGTGGGCCCCAACTTGGGGTTGACCTGCAAATGAGTCACAGCCTAACACAATGTTTTGTTTTACTTACTGGCTTTATGTTCCAGAGGTAGAACCTGGACCACCTGTATCTCCGTGGTTCTGCTCTCACCCAGGTGGTCATGATTGGTGGGTGGTGGTGGGTGAGTCCAGGACTATATCAACTAGGAGCTGATCAGTTGGAGAAGCTTCCTGTTGGGTGTGGCTTCTGTTGAGGCTGGTTGCATCTTGCTGAGCTCTCTCAGTGGTGTCCTTTCAGGTGAAGGGCCACTGAAGGAGCCATGTCTGTCTATTGTGTCCAGCAGGCGATGCTGGCACCACAGTGGGCAGCAGAGGAGCTGGGCCCACAGGAACCTATGGCAGGACTGTCTGAAAGAAGACTTCTGAGGGGATGTTGCAGAATTCAGTGTTGGCCTGTGTGATCAGGCAACTGATGGCAGCATAAAATGATGATGGCTGAATCAGCACAACACCTTGGAAGAGGAAAGGTAGTTTTTTCAAATATTGTTGTAGATGATGCTAAGTACATTTTTTGACTATTTGATTTTGATCATCTGAAATTTTTTTTTAGGTTACACTCTATTTTTTTTATTTTAATTTTTTAAATAGTATTGTAGGGAATCATTAAAATTAATAGATGATTAATGTCTCTAGTGCCAGGAGGAGTTTATCTGTAAGTGCTGTAAAAGTGTTTATTGCATTGAAATAAACAAAAGCACAGTTCACATCAACTCACTTTCATTTGCAAAGAAACCAGAACTATCTTCAGAATAAAAGGAGCTGCTCAGTCACTGAGACATGCCTATAGAAGCTGTTTACCACTTGAAAGAAATCCACTGATCAAAACTTTGTAGATTCTTCGGGAATATCAAACTTGTTACTAGCTTTTATTTTTTATATTTGTTAGTTCTTTTAATGAAGCTATAGTAGCAAATAATGTTATCATTAACACTGTATTACTTCACCCAAAAGAATGACACAGTCCAATGTACAGTACTAAAGGAGAGTAACTTTCTTCAAGTACATCTGCTCAAACAGCCCTAATTTGAAAGCAACAGATTATAGATCTTTACTTACACTAAGTGATTCTTGTGGGGCCAGAGCAATAAAGAAGGAACACTAGGTTAAAAATACTTAGTTAGGGCTAGGAATGATAATTATGTCAATATCTTCTCAGTCAGAGAAGATATTTCGGATGACTCCCTGTCCCACAAGACAGCTCTTTACACAGTTCCACATTCTCTTTGGTTGTGTTTCTTCCCTTCTCTTCTGCAGTTTTCCTCTCACTGCTCTGTAGAAGAGTTGCATGCACAACTTGACAACTCAAGATTGAGGATGCTCACTAATTCATCTGTGATGTATGCTGGATATCAGTTACTGCTGTTTGATACTCAACAAATAGAATATTAATCCTTATGCAGCCTAGGTCTAGGATCAATGAAGTAGGCTGCTGGGGATTAGAAGAGAGAAATTTGAAATCTCAGACAACAGTTGTTATCAATCTAGTCTGGTAACCTGTCACTGACCAGATGTTTCAGAGGAACAAGGAGGGGAGACACCCTATGGTACATGTACGCTCTAAGGTAGTAAAAATCAGACTAGCCAATAGAAAATACCTGTATCACTCTCTTAAACTGCCACCAAAACTCAGGATTTCCCTCCTCTTGCACGGAAAGGAGAAATAGGAGATTTATCTGCTTTAACTTAACTTGTTTTCCAGTTTTCATCAGTTTGTAACAAGTAAGAGTCATTATTTAAAACTGCTTATTTCAAATTATGTTTTAAAGTGTTCTGTCTCCCTTCAGCAATTATAGATACTTGAAAAATATTGAAGCTTATTGTAATGGTTTAGATCAAATGAGAAAATTGCACTGATAGCACCACACGATTTAGAAATAGGAATTTCAAACTCAGCGGGAGATGTCTTTCAGTTCAAAATGCTCTTTCTCTCAATAGCAAAAGAATTAATAAATGTTCAATGGATAATTATATTTAGCACCCCAAATATATTGAAATACTGTTTTGTTCAAGAAGCAAAACAAATATGCAGAATTACATCAAATGTGTATGAAACTGCCTCTGCTGCAGATCTTACATGCTGATAGAGAACTATTTTGTTTCCATTTCCTTATGCTCATGTTCAAGTTTATTAATACATCTTGATATTTATTAAATGTCTCACAAATAAATATAATTATTAAATTTAACCACATTATAAATCTTATTTTTATTTAGTTTTATTTATGTTAAAGAGTGGTTTCAGCCACTCTTGCTTCACTGCAGAATGCTTCTTCTGCCTCATCTGCATAATCTCTCAGAAAAAAAACAGTTCCCAACATAAGTCCAACATTTTTTTCTATTGCAGCTCTATGTTTCCTAGGTGCTTCTTTACTTCGATCATCAATTGACATTATTAACACAGTTCAGGCTCCCTGCTCCTAAGATGTTTTCTCATGTGGTCACACCTTCAGCTTTCTGAAGAATGCATTCTCAGTTGAATAGATTCCATTCCACATCTCTAAAGCAGAGAACTTTAATTTTAGCATTCTCTATGTCTTTTTGTTAAGGCAGTATACATTTTTTTTCTGAAACACCAATACATATATGTGTTTTAGCACCCTCCATGCTGCCTGTGTACATTTCAGTCTTTTGACTGTACCATTTAATTTATTCTTAAAGTTTTTCACTTTTTCATCACTTTATCTTTTGGACTTTTGCATATTTGGACTTTTGTTTTGGTAAGAATGGTAAATGTAAATACACTGTAACAACGGATACACTGAAAATAAAGTTTTGAATCTCACTCTGCACTTCACTTGTTTCTTTCCTTGTAAATTTACCTGTAAGAATATAACAATGTTCCATTTCAGGTGTCTAAAAATGCATTTTTCCTATTATGTCTTAATGAGTCCATGTTAATTTAGCTGTCTGTGTCTCTCTCCATGCAAGTGAATGCTCCTTTTATTACTTCTTTCTGCCCTGATGTGATTTCCCTTAGTATGTTTCAGCTCCTCTCATTCTCCTGGCTGACTGATTTACGGTGCTGTACTTATGTTCCAATTTTTTTGGGGGGGGATTTGAACCCATAGGGATTCCTTGTTTCCTGACAAGACAGAAGACTTATTTGTCTACTTGAGTCTAGGCTTTAGTAGAGTGCCACCTCTCCCAAGAACAGGCACCTTCTTGGTCTGAAATATTCTCCTCCATATCCCATATCTGTTAAAAATAGCTGGCTTCCTCAGGATAGCTATATTCTCATCTTACTGGCTAATGACAATCAAAATTACAAGGATCCAGGAAAGGGAAATACTGTAGGTGTGCTGGCTGATATTAATTCCCCACACTCCCCATCATTCTTGCAAGGGAAAAGTTTGAAACTAAACAAAACCCTGAGCTACTACAAGTATAAAGACTAGGCAAGGTTTAAGACAGCTAGCTTTTAAAATTCTAAATAAGCAAGGGAGCATTTCTATTGTCTCTAATTTATTTTCTAATATAACAGTTTGGTACAAGAAAAGGAAATGTATCAGAGCTGAGTAGCAGCTTTCCCTCATGACTCAAAAAAAACTTTAAAAATTAAAATCACTTCAGTGATTAATTAAATGTATCATGCTTGGGCAAGGAGTGGTTTAGAGAGCCCATTATCCTTACTGTATGACATGGGTCAATATACACCAACTCAGAATTTATACACTTCAAAGGACTTTTTGGAAGCCTCAAACAGACTGGAGCAAAAGTATCTAAATGAGTTAAGATAGTCTCAAAAGGACTGGGAGCAAACACGAATCTCTCCAGTTGTTCACTGGAGTCTCCGCATTTTTTAAAACGATGTTAAGAAACCTTTCAAAATAGGAAGTGTGTGAGCAGTATCAGAATAGGTCTGTAGCACAGATCTCTTTATATTTTTTCATCCTGCATCTGCAAAATGGGAAAAAAAGCAACACATTTTTTTAAAGTGTAATTGTGGTTTGATTTGAATGCCAGAAAGCTAGTGCCTAAGTGAGATGTTTGTTTCAGTTGTCCCAGCTGTATGTTGCCAATGTAGAGTTCAGTTTAATTGCAGGCGTTCTTTAAAGTAAATCATTATCTGTCATTGTCATTCCAAAATGATAAAGCATTAAAATAGATGCAACATTTAGCACTATTTAGACAGATCTGAAAACATTTTAAAAGTATGTATTCCATAGTCTTTAGATCACAGAATTCTATGCATTTGCTATAAAGACCTTTCAGATCAAAATATAAGCCAAATTATTCATAAAATGTTCTAAGCTGGTAGAAGAAAAGAGAATAAACTTCTCATTTCCACATTTATCTGAAATTGGAAATGTTATAGAGATGTTTATTATTTTCGTTTCATCAGGCTGTTTCTTCAGTCAATGAATGGAACAGGGATGGTGAGATACCAAATAGCTTCTTTCCAAAGGGGGGAAATCAAAAGGTTATCAACAAGATATGAAAAAGGAAATGCAGAGGAGACATGCTCCTTGGCACATATAAAATAGAAATACTCTATAATGATCAAGAATGACCAAACTCAAAACTAAGGGAACTATGTTTTGGCACTGTAAGAAAATTTTTTAATTCCTTTGTGTAACATTTAATACAAGAGTAACATACCACAGAACTGTTTGAATCACAGAATCATTATGATTGGAAAGGACCACCAGGATCATTTGAATTTGACTGTCAGCCCAATTTAAAATTATCCAATAACCCCTTAATTTCTTCTTTCTCTTTCTTCTGAACCAGTAGCATAGTTTCTGTACTGGGAGCTGTATTCTGCCCCAATATACTTCTCCACAGCTTCTTTGTTACATATACACCTGCTATCCAGTGCAGGAGCTGCTAAAGGACACAGTGTGTGCAGGAATACAATCAAGGAAAAGAGTCACTCTGTAGCTGAGAGAGGTGTGGAACAGCAGGTTGTAGATGCTGTGAGCAGTAAGTGGATTCATTTAGTGATCATGGGATTTACATTGAATCTGTGTGCCACTCTGGCTTAGTGGTTCTGACATACCGTTCCTTACAGCACCTTATTGTTGATTTAAGCAAGTTTCCTCTGTTGCTGGAACTTTGCCTCAAACCATTTTCCCTCTTAAAAATCAGAATAAAAAAAAAAGTGTTTGCCTAGAGGGGATCATTCTTCATATAACCCACCTGCAGATTAAAGTATAATACAGCTCTGCATAACATTTTGCAACCAAGGTGTACTAAAATAAATTTTGCACCAAAGGAGCACCACTCCCACATCTACCATCAACCCCATTTTTGAGACTGTGCAGCAGAGGCAAGCGAAGGTGTGAGAAATGTATTCCCCTTTTCCATGTAAACACAATCACTTTCTTATAGTCACAAACAAGCTAATATCTATTATCACTTGGCAACATAATTTATAGCAACTGCACTCATGTGGAAATGTTTATGCTTTGCTCCAGAAATACATTGAATATCGTCATAGCACTTCATAGCTTTCAAATCGTGTTATTTAGAAGATGTTTGTGTGGCAGCACTCTAAAGATGGCCTAATTAAGACTTTCTAACTGTATCTAGGGACACTTTCCATTGAGATTGCTTTTCCTACGCATACTTGTTACTGGGTGCAATTTATTCCATTGGGAATTGTGATTACTTTGTTTGTACAGTACCAGTCACATTAGACCTGATCTGGTTGGAGGCAAGAAGTGCTCTCATCATACATATAGTAATTTACTTTATGAGCCTCAAGGGTAAGTGATTTTAAAGACAGGAGTGATTTCTCCACAACTAGGAGGGGCATAAAATCTGCCAATTCAAGCAGGGAAATTAGGTCTACCTAACTTCTCACTGTGTTAGGACAATTTCCCAAGAGGCTTCTGCAGAGCAATCTGCAGGAAGAAATGCAGCCCCTTTTCCTACTCCATGGAGCAGTGTCTCAGTGTGCTCCTCCTTCTGGACTCAACCCAACTTTGCTGTTTAGACTGATATGCCAAGACCATCTGATTCCACTACAATCCTCTAGGTTTTACAAGGCTCCAGCCACATTCTTTGGCTCCAGCTTGCAGAATGTGCTTACAGAGCAGAGAATCTCTGTCTGCTGTCACTTTTTGGAAATGGATTTCTAGCTATAAAAACAATACTGAGTTCCCTAAGGGTACCTCTACATTCTTAAACAGCTTAATTCCCCAGTGCATTCCCAGGTCCTGACATCCTGGTCATTGAGGTTAGAGTAGATTGTATTAGCACTCTAGACATAATCTAAAACTCTATGGGAAGGACCGCATACTTGTTTTTTTTTCCACTAGCTGGGACTCTGAATTGTACAAATGCATGTTATCTGGAGAAAGGAGATGCAAATTTTTCAAGAGACTTCTAAAGCAACAGCCCTTCAGTTTGGATATCACAACAAATAACAGGAACAAAACCAGTAAACCAGTAAGCATCTACTGACTTTTTTTTCTTTCATTGTTCTTGTTCTCTGAGAT
This sequence comes from Eurystomus gularis, assembly GCA_013400335.1. Taxonomy (NCBI): domain Eukaryota; kingdom Metazoa; phylum Chordata; class Aves; order Coraciiformes; family Coraciidae; genus Eurystomus; species Eurystomus gularis. The sequence goes on along the minus strand of VZZY01018549.1, from coordinate 162,816 downwards.
ATGATCAATCTTTTCCCTAAAAAAAGTAGTAGTGCATACAACTTTTCTTTATTTTCTTTTTTTTTTCTTTTTTTTTTTTTTTTAAACGGAGTGATGTCTCTTACCTTCCAGATTAGGGTCTTTGATTCAAATACAGTTTCCTCTCTGGTCCCTGCAGGCAACATCCTTCCACACATCTGGGCCAGTAATCAGTAATCAAAAAAACTATTCTTACAAAATACACATTCTGCAATGAATTTACCTACAAGTTCCCCTTCTTAGCTGCTGTGTTTTCAGACACTTGACTTGACACTGTTATCTGCATTTTTATTTTCTTTTTTTTTTCCATCTAGGGACTTTTTACTCCTTAAAGAGTAAGTTCCCTGCAGAGGAACTAAAGAAAAATTGCTTTTGCCGAGGATGCTCTCATTGTGCTTCTTTGTTTGGGCAAGACATACTCAGGTGCTGATGGTCATCAGCAGGTGTTCTGAAAGACTCTGCTGTGCATAATTTATAAGCACTTAAGTCTTTTATTGATTATACCCATGACACATTTTGGATAAGGAAAATTGCTTTTCCCAAATAACATTTTAATACATATTTATGCAAAGTAATGACCCCAACAGAACATTGAAAATTTTAGGTAATCCCCAAGTTACTTATACTTTGAAAAATAAAGTACTTACTTGTGATATGGGAAGAATACAGGCATTAATATTTGAATCTTTGTAGCTCAAATTCCAGTTAAATTTGAATTTCTGTGACAGAGTTTTTAATTTCCTTCTCAAATATTTTCTTTATCACATGACATAAAAACTAACCTAATTTTGTTCCTTGATTTTTCTTTTTTTATGTTGAATATCAAACTAGTTTTGAAGCCTTTCCTGATTTTCTAAAAAGATTTCTACGTACTTGGAAAATTATATGTGTTTTCTTCCACTAAAACAATAGTCTCAAGAACAGCAAGAACAGCATGGGCAGGTAGTTGGAAAGGTCTGTCAACAACAGCAAGTTGAATAAATACTTTTTGCTGAGGATGTAATGTCCAACTTAGATCAATTTCAGAAGTTTATAGTCAGGAATTGCTTCAGTCTGGTCCCATTTACTCACTTTCCATTTGATACTGAAATGCATCAGGTGCACTCCTAGAGAGTTCCTTCTAGCTGATAGAAACCTGGAAGGAATGCAGTTCATGTACTCCAAAATCTCTCCAAAACCACTGCACAAGACCTGTAAGAGTCAGAACACACATCCAAAATGCAGAAAATTATGACAATCGTGCTTAGCTACAGATACATGCTTTCAGTCTGAACTAAACAATAAAGTAAATGAAACCAAGGACAAACTCTTCCCAGCAACAAATTAAGAGCCATGGTTGGTTCTCAAAGCATTTTAGAGTAACCTTCTCCTTGATTGCCCTCATAACAGAATAGAAAACGTCATCCCTTTTACCTTTTATGACCCTGCCTTTCCTTAATAACAATATACTCAAAAACCAACCAGTGAAAACATTCTTGATTTAAGTTCTATGGATGAGAGGGATTTTTTTTTTTATTTTCTGATATGTTTGTAATATGCCTGACATCATAGATCAGAGAGTGTCTAACCCTGTCTTGACAGAAAACCGAAATCAGATATTAAATGCATTTCCTTTATGATCTAAAAAGAACCAAGATTCCTGGGAAATAAATAGTGTCAAAATTATACATATTATTGCATCTAAAAAAATATAAAAGAAACGCTGTTAGACTGCAGCGTCAAATACTCTCTACCCATTGACTTCTATGGAAGGAGCGAGAAGGGTCCAACTCTAGTGGACCTGCAAGATCACAGTGACGGTTATGGCATGAGGACCAACACAGAAGACAATTAGAAACATGTTTAAGGTCCAAGAATTTTAGTAAGACCTGTAACTATGTGTTACGAAAGTGAGACCGCTTGTGCAGTGTTAATCACTCTGGGTAGGTGTTTTTTTTGGCATGAATATTATATAATTTAATATGTATTATTTACATTGTATCTTTCTCTGGGATCCCTTTTCCAGTCAATGTAAAGCATGCATAATGCTTTCTTAGCCAACATTTCTCAACCTCTTTCTGTTCACTGTTGTGTACTTCTGTAAGTTATCTACTGCACACTGTTTTGATTTATTCTTCATGTGAATTTTTCTACAGTGTTTACCACTGATGAGTGCTTCATAAACAATTCCTTTATCTTCACAACACCTCTGTGAGAGGATTACCTTTTTTTTTATGCACAGAGAACTAAGACACAGGGAGATAAAGGTGAAAAGTGCACACTAACATAGAGCGATTAATCTGAGATGTTCTGAAGGTGATTATTTGCATCTTAAGGCATGACATAGGAGTCTATTAATGCAAAACACATCTTTAGTTGCGAACAAGAGTGCTCAATGTTTCTGTGAAGCAGATTGCAAGGAGGAGATGGACACTAAGGAAACAAGAAAAAAGAATGTTTAAGCCTATGGAGACACACAAGCCCTTTGGCTGCACTTTGGCTCTGTGGCAAGAGCTTGCTTTCTTTCCTTGCCTCAGCATCCTAGCCACTCTGGGGAGGCAACAGGGAAACATAGTCTGGAAGTAAACTATGTCACATTCAAACCAGGCACCTTTCTGGACAACCTGAGCATTTGACAGCAGGGAACACAGTGAATATTATTAACTCTCTTTAACATCAGTGAATCAGTAGGAAATTCTTGTAATTTGATAGTATTTGTTACAATGAGAAGGCAAATTTGCAGAATAAATTTCAAAATTTTTAACAAGCCATTACACCTGTCACCATGAGTATCAAAAAAACCTCTGGAAATGACTGGAAATTGTGGAGGCAGTTGTCAAAGTAATTCCTATTTGTTTAATGTTATATCCTGAAGCCTTAATTTTCATTCACTATAATATATTTACATGAAGATAAGTAAGGTATAAAGATTGTACTCAACTCCTTCACTAGAACACTTGAAAAAGGATAGAAGTGTAAAGGTTTTTTACACAGAGAAACTAAAATAATAGGTGATGTTTCCCTCAATGTGTACATGTTGGGTAGGAATGTTCAGATTTGCTCACAGGAATGCTTAAGATCCTACATCCTCTCACTTATGCACAGCAAGTGGTGCCGATGATGTACATTTATCTTAACAACAACATCCCAATTAAGAAAAATGGCCTTCAGAGCTGTTATGAAAAAACTATTTAAATGCTTTGGAAAGAAAATACTGGAAAAATACCTTGATTGGCAAGGAGTCAAATTTCAGTCTGCTCTGTAATGTTTTTATGTCTGTGGCAATAGGAAAATATTTCTGTTTTTCATTTTTGTTCCATGAGGCTCACACTGAAAATAGTATCATAGATAAATAGGCTAACTGGTACATGATCACCTGTCACTTCACAGGAATACGATTACCTAAATTATAATTGCTGGAGAGGAAGAAGTAAAATTATGTAGAAGTGCTCGAGACCCACATCATTTGTACATCCAATTTGTGACAGGCTCAGAGGAAACCAGCTCTCTGTGCTGCCTTTGAAAACCCTAGCCTAAATCTGTGCATACAAAATATTTTCTAGTTTCAGACATGTATTAGCACTGTTTGAACACTCTGGGTTTTTTCTGTACTTTACATCATTTCAAGTGATTTTTTAAAATCCCACCTGCCTTCTTGCGGGCTGCCAGCTCTAGTGCAGCATTCACCCATGAAAGCTGTTTTGAATCAGTGAAAGAGGAGAAGGGATCAGTCTGCAGATAAGCCCGGCATCCATGCAGGCAGGCTGGGGAAGGTCATTTGCTTTCAAGTGCTAGGGACGTGAAGCTGCAGAACTCACAAAGGGATGCTGCTGGTTACTGCAGGAGGACAAAAGTCACTAGGTGGCACAAGCACTCCTTCTGCTGCCTCTCCTACCCCTTGTGGTGTGGGCTGTAATTAGGTCAGTGTATGGTAAAGTAGGACTGGGTGATAAATAAAGTAGGTTTTCTCTCCTAGTACATACTGCAGCTTAATTTCGCTTCTTTTAGGTAGTGTTACAAGGTGGATTAAAACTTTTAAAGGCATAAAAAAAGCCCTCTTGCCAAAGTAAATGAAATTTAAACTCACCGAGGAGTAACGGCAGAAAGGGAGGACAGAAAAAAAGGAAAGATGACTCCTCTCTGGTGACATTGATATTCTGTTCAGAAGAACGCTGAGGAGGGGGAGGGCTGTGCAGAGATGTGTGTTAAATCTCAAATCCAAACAGGCAAAATGTGCAGTTTTGCCAGCTCTGGTGCAAAGCAGTAACAGGCATTTTTTCCTTGAGGTATTTTTGTAATATTGCTATGAAAAAGGCAGTTTTAGTCAGCGAAACATGACTGATTTCCCCTTCTAGAGATCAGAGTAATGTATCTCACTATGGAGGTGGTACTGAAGGTCAAAGATGAGATAACATCTCCTGCATCACTTAATCTCCATCTAACTGGGAGCCACATTACCCCAGAGCTCAGTGTCAGCTCTTGGAAAGGAAGGTACAAGTTGTCAGAACAATTATTACAGAATGTGCTTAATCAGATTCACAAAGCTGTTCTTTCTAGGTTAAATCATGTTAAGGACTTGATACTATTTCCAGTGAAGTCAATGCAAACCTCCCTTTGATTTCAATAAGAACAGATTTTGCTCTCAGTGCAGCATTTGATTTCCCAAAAGACACGACAGAGAAGGAGTTTTCAGGAAGAGGAGGATAGAGGACAGGAATAATCCTCTTCAGCTCTCTAGGCTTTCCATTCCTAAACATACAAGGAGAAAAATAGACTTACTTAAAACAGAAGACAACCTGGCTGAAAGGAACAGATGCAAAATATAAAGAAAATAAACAACAATGTAGGGGCTAATACGTGGTTTAGGCAGAATCTGAAATTCTGCATAGATCTAAACCAGTGACCCTTAATTATGATATCGTGGAGCTATCTTAAAATCAAGAACTCTGAAAGCTCAGATCACTCTGTTCAGTTCTCCAGGTGCTTACCAGTGCTGTTTTGGCTTAAGGGCTTAGGTAAGTACTCCTGCCTAATACCTACCGGGAATTTAAGATAGATAGAGTGCTGTATTACATCCCCAGAAAGTCTCAATTTGTTCAATTTATTTAAGACTGGAGAAGTTATGTTGACAGGTTCAGAACTTAACATGTACTTTCATTTTCTTTAGTTTTTAAGCACAGGAAAGGATGTACCTCTATCCCCTGTCAATCTAATATCCTAGCCATGGGTAACCATAGTGGGACAACAATTTTTGTGGCATCAGATTAACTGTGTATGAGGATTTCTGGGAAATCTCAGTTCTGTCTAAAGAGAACTGCTGGAACTAGGTCTGTTCTGCAGTGGCACAATGTCTCCCCAGAAGAGTCCTTGTCATCTCTAGTTCACAGGCACTCCTGGAGTGGCTTCCCCTTGGCTCTCTAAGGTATTGTGTGGCTGTTGACCAGATGAGGAATTTTTCTTTTTTTTAATGTGCAGCTGTGTAGATTGGTCATTCCCAGTTTAGCTGTTTGCAGATTCACTTAAAAAGGAGGAATGCTAAATCCTACCCTGAAGTAGTGTGGTACCTACTTTTATACAGAGATATGCTTTTAATCCCATTTCTACACAGCACTTTTAGGAATCAGCCTATAGCTCAGGGCATTTGAGTGAGAAAAACCTCAGCCCTCTTTCCACCTTTTGCTACCCAAGCCTAAGCAGGTCTCTGAATTTTCAGGTGAATTCTCTAACAGCTAAGCTGTTCTGTAAAAGGTGAGCACAGGTTCTATAAATCACCTGACTTCTAAAAGAAATGCAGTGAACTCTGCTCTTCGCAGGAGTATGTGAAAGCAAACATTTAATGGACTCAGGTTTCCCTTGTTCAAGTGAAGTATGGGAGCTGAGATTTCCCTTTCTTTGTGTTTTTCAATGATACATGATAATTTTGGGAGATCCCACTGCACAGTATACTGCATAAATCCTTGTGTATACCAAATTGGATGGCAGTGCCTAAAAGGCAGTGCTATGCCTCTTTTTATAAACACAGAAGTCCTATATTGGACCCAGGGCTATAACTGTGTTGTTTATTACAGCTAATGAATTTAAGTAGGACACCAGATATATTAGCATATAGATCCTGCTGTGAACTTTGGAGGTTTAAATAAGTTTCAGAGAAGAAGTGAGAAGAGGGAAAAGCTCTACATAGTCCTGATATCTATAACACCATTCTTTCCTTCTAGACGTGGGTGGGTGTTCTATAGTGGGAATAATAGTTATCACAGTGTGAAGATGCTATGAACCTGAAAGAGTAAGTGTGTTAATATTAGACACAACATTCAGACCTTTGGGTGGAGACAGATATGAAAGAACAATGTTAAAATAGTATCCTCCCACAGTCCTATCATCTTTATTTCTCGTGTACTTCTTACTACAAAACTATGAACTATACCTGCCTGTCTTAGAGAAAATAAAATTAAAGACACAGTGCTTTCTCTAAGAGGTTACAAAAGTGGTTTCATTTTTGTGTTGCTCACCATCAAACATCTAGTAACATCACAGCAAATGATTATGTTACCTAAAGATTTTGTCAGGCATAGTAGAGACTGATTTCAACAGTGTCACTGCAGTTTCACATCTCCAACAAAGGCTGATATTACCACTGACTTCATCTACAAGTTACTGTTCTTGCATTTCATCTGGCAATCATAAAAAGCTGGTTGGCTAGTCTGACTAGTTTAGCCGACCCCTGTACTTGCTTGAAAATGAGCTATGTTGAGGACTAGATTCCTTCCAACAGGTTTGGCTTTACCACAACTTCCAGCATGTTTGGCTTTACCACCACTGGCTTAAGAAAAGGTGAAAGATGATGGTGACAATAGATGTGGCTATCTACCTACACGTGGCTATCTACCTACACGTGGTATCTCACTGATGACAACAGCAGAGCAAGAGAATCATCAAGACTTCTTTCTTAGAAATCCTCAGTGTAAACAAGACCTGACTGTGGATTTGGAGTGCTAAACTTACTATTTGACAAGTTAGATCCCAAAAGGATTATTTTTGTTACTACTAAGCTTGAATCTCATATAGAACAAGGGTTGGATTCTTTTTTTTTTTTTTTTTCTTGGTATTTTTAACCGCTCTTTCTTGAAAACATTTTGTTGAATAGTAGGAGTGGTTGGTACTTTTCCAATTTGGAACTGCTTAGCTCATGAGTTCATAAAATAACTGCTACAGCTGAAAAGTACTGCAGCAGCACAGAAAAAAAAAAAAGATAAAGAAAACTCTGCAGACTTATAAACACATTATTTTCTCTTTCTAATTGAGGTCCAGATGTTGAAAAGAAAACACATGGACAGAAAATAATTTTTATTTTACTTTTAAATGAACCCAGTACATTTTAATTATTTCACTTTAAAAATTTTATAAAGCTTAAAATTTCTATTTTACGGTTGTGTTATGTGATGCACACTAAGAATTAGTGCTATGTTTGAAGTTACAAAATCAGTGGCACAAAGTAAGATGCCTTTAGCTCCATCATCTCAAGTATTTTCCCATAAGAATAAAATCATTGTGGTAAGTGAAGAATTTGTGCATTGTCTATTCAGTGCTCTGCTTCCTTGTGGGAATCAATTCAAAACAGATATGCTTAATCTTTTAGACAGTGCTAGCCACGGAGTCCATGATGGGACCACGTCAGTGCCCCATGCTGTAGCTTCTCAACAATTTGTCATACCATCACCTCATGATCTGTAGTACACATGTGTGCCAGACATATCACAAGTAAACTTGCAACACCTTTGCTCCTGTAATATTTTCCAAATCCAGGAATGCCCAAATTATCATATGATTAGCTATGCATATACCTACCACTTCCAGTGTCATTGCTGGATATGTAGGTTTATGGCAGAGGAACACTCTAAAAACCACACACAACAGGGAGCAGGCACCAGCTTACATGCCAAAGCTGAGTTACTCCTGACTCAAGATGCACAGGCATCTATTTCAAGCCTAGAAAAACTGTTCAGCACACAAACATTTTGGGATGGCATGTTCTGGCTGTCACTTTAAGCAGACGTATTACTTTCCATTTGTAGAACTAGTGGACTTTTCTGATAAAAGATACAGTTACTTGATTTCAAAATAAATTTTATTGTGGGCTGAACAGATGAATACTGGCCCACTCATTCATGAACTTCTGCACAGGAATGAGATTGTTTGTTCTGCGGAGATATCAAACTGTGGTGAACAGGTAGCTGCAGTTTTAGTGATGAACTCAATTGGCATCCAGTAACAATAAAATGACAGAGGATATTTCAGGTCAAACTTCAGCTCCATTGGCAGAACTCTGTGGGGAAGCTTCCACAGTATCTGCTGCACTATTGTTACCTCTATTCAGTACTATCAGCATCTCTCTTTCTGATGAATACTAGGCTTTTTATTTTAAACCAAATAAATGTACAAGGGTTTCTATGTGCCAGGATAGTGTAATATACAATTTGCATAAGAAAGGGTGAATAGACTCAAAATACCTCCTTGAATAGCAAGGAGTTGAGTTTTCCTTTTTAATGATAAAGTCTCATGTTACACTCTCTGTATCTTGTTGTGACTCTCCCACCAAATCAGTTGATTAGAAAAAGCAGGGGATAATTGGCATGACAAAAACAAGGACACAAGAAGTGAGGCATTATGTGCCATTTCCACAAATATTACTGCTAATTGTGTCAATTAAATTATCTAATTAGTCTACAGTAAATGACTTGAACACATACTAGGACAAATTCAAAGCATATGTCTCAGCAGAGAAGCTAATAGTTCCTAAAAGGTCAGAGTTTAGGAAAAGCCTTCAGACATGGCATGAGCAAAGAGTAACTCTGATTTGAATTTGGTTAATAATCAAGCCTACCTAAGTAGTATGCAGGTCATCTTCGCCTTAGAAATGATTGCATAATAAGCATTACAAGTGGCATGCCAAAATCAGACCTGAACACATCCTGATGATTCTAGGAAACAGCCCAAGGCCATGGATACATTACATCAGGGCTCAGACCACATTAAGAGGCAGGATATGTGTGCTGGCCTGTGCTCTACAAGCTTGGAGCAGGACAGGTCTACCTGCAGAATACTGCATAAGCAGCCAGTTGAGGCAAAACCTGCACTAGTCCGTTAAATGTTCCCAGGGACACTATCTCTTCCACTAAGACCAGCTGACAAGGAACAGCCTATGCCCCTACTGTTAAATTCTCTTCTAGGCCCAGGCAGCATGCCCCCAAGTTAGAATGCTTGTTGGGAATAGTCCCTGGCCCATACTGACTCCCAAATGTGCCCACAAATTTTTTTAGGTGAGTGCCAGTTCACAGAGGCCAAAACTGTCTTGAGCTGTTCTCTCGCTTGGACAATTCAGGGAGTCCCAGTGTTCTCTAGCACTTTTAATTTGCTTTTGCACAAGCAGTCATGAAATCTATTCTACACTCAGCATGATGGACTCTCACAAGACCTCTTATATAGAGAGCATAAGTGACTGAAGACACTGGGATCATTGGTTTGACTAATCCAAGAATAGAGTTCTCCAAACTAAATCCTTTAAATCTATACATGATCATTATCTGTAGTTATAAATAGAAGACTTTAGCTAATGCCTCTCTCATACTCTTCCTACACACATGCTGGCAGGCCAATAATCAACTTCATTATCAAGATCTCAACTTAATCTTTGATAACATCCCTAGTAAGATGCATTGCCATATGTGAAGAATAAGAATGGCATTAGAAGACTAAGTACAATGAAAAATTCTGATGTTTGGAACTTTCTGGAAATAGTTCTTTTCAATCGTTAGTTCAACATATAAAATAAACAATAAGTCTACAAACAGTAGTTAGCTACAGAATCTTTTGGGGAAATCAGTGTCTGGAGGAAGATTCTGAAAAGTAACTAACAGAAGGCTGTCATTTTTCATTTAGCACCATTTGATGTCATTGTTCATTCATGTTTCATTTGTCACATTTTACATGTTTAATAAGAAATAATTTTTTTTTTTTTTTTTTTTCAGTTGTGGTGTGATAAAACCACCTGAAAAACACAGGCACACGCATATGTTTTAAAGTTGATCAAATTAACCCTTTCATCTGTAAAGGTGTTTGAGTATGATATGCTCTTTTTTTTTTTTAAATATAGCTGATCTTTTATATAAGCATATCTGAATATAAACTCAGAAGTTGAATCTCCATAGAATAGTATTTAGATTGTATCAAATGGTAATTGAGAGGAATTTTGAAGCATAAAAATAGAATACAAGCACCAAAATAATTTAGATTCCTCAGAAACAAATTATACTTTTAATCAACTTTTTGAGTTGCAAAACTGACCCCAGTAGCTGTAAGACCAAGTGTGAAAGAAAAATGTTTAAACCTGTGAAGAGCAGCACTGAAAAAAAGTTTTGGATTACAGTAACTTTTGTCTTCCATTCAATAACTAGACACTTTCCACCAGAAATTTTTACATACCCTCTGTACAGAGAACTTCTTACTTTCTTCATAATTGAAATTACTTCCTCATTTAGCATCCTCAGTGGATGTACCAAAATTTTGGAATCAAATTTAGTATCTTATTTTCTGGCACTGATCCAATCATATTTCCCCTCCCCTTCACCAGACAGGGATATTTGTAGTCTAGAGGGATTCGCAGCAATTTTGTGATTTGTGCAAGGAGTTTCTGTCATTTTTTCATGTATAATAACTATGTGTGCAAGTGCCTCTGTCTATAATAGCAGAAAGCTAGTTCACAAAAATGTGTCTAAATTAAGTGCTTATCTAACTTTTCATTATCTGAATGTCACAAAATTATATAAGCTAAACAATGATCAAGTTTTAGTTCATGTAACCTTTTTCTTTCTAAGTGAAGATGTTCTATTATTTAATGAGAGTTGTTCAGGAACAAGACATTTATTAAAACAATATTTGTACATGTACTTTCAAGGATTAGGTGTGTCTTGTAGAAAGAATGGAACTTCAGTATCTGTATTGTCAGGGAAACACCCTACACCTTCATCATGGTCAGTTCTCTCTGAATAGTAACAATGGTGCTTTGTTTCCCTTTAAGTTATGTCGTTATCACAAAGCTTAATTTTTCCTTTATTATTTTTACCTTGTTTATGGAATATGCAATTGTAGCAAAAGAAAATTTTATGCATCTTCATTGTCCAGAACAAAGAAGAAGGTAGGTGTTTTATGGATGAGTCAATACCGAGGGTATCAGTTTTATAAAGCAAGCCAAACCTTTATTAGCTTGATTAGCTTAGCTGCATGCTGGTCAGTGAAAAGTAGAGATGGCCATGGTACCGCACTTGGAACCAGAGTCTGGCAACATCTTGCTTTCTGCTGTATTCTCCTCTACTTAGTAGTTGTTAAACTGCATTCAAAAGGCTGGTTCAGTTTTGGGAACCCCAGTACAGGAAAGATATTTGTAAGCTGAAGCAAGATCCACCAATATGAACAGGGCTGGAGCACTCAGCCAGTGAGGAGAGACTGAGGGACCAGGGCTGATTCAGCCAGGGACAGAGACAGATTAGGAAGGACCTAACAGTGGCCTCCCAGTATCTTGGTGGGGAATGGGAAGGAGAAGAGGTTCAGGAAAAAGACAGTGTTGAGCTCTTTACAGTGGGGCTTGGTGAGAGGATAAGAGACAACATACAGTTAAAGGGAACTTAACTGGATGTTAGACAACTCTTTTTCAACACGAGGGCAGTCAAGCAGTGGAACAGGTTGTGCAGTTCCCACTCTCAATGTTGTTAAAAACCCAACTGGATAAAGCCCTGAGACACCTAAGTGGCTGACCCTGCTTTGAGCAGAAGGCTGGAATAGAGATCACTCAAGGTTCCTTCCAGCCTCTCTAGGACTCTCCTAGTTTCCTAAATGCATAGGTTAATAGGTTTTAACTGTGCATTGAGTTATTTCAACAATGACTGTGTTTCCCTACCCCTGTGAGAAATTTGCGTCATGCTTTCAGAGCATGGATGGTCCAAGAAAAACAATCAAGGAGTTTTGGGACCACTCTACCTCTCCCCATCCAATATGCTCTCTCCCTTATCACACAGCAACAGCTGCCAAATGCACTGATTTCTGCATCTCCCACAGGGAGCTCTGGTGGGCAGAAGGCAGTATTTCACTGTTTCTGCTGATCCAGAACTTGTTCTCATTTGCCTCCTGAAGAAAAATCTGTGGGTTGTATTCACCTTGCAGGCCATGATTGGGCCATGCTACTTTCCTTTTGTGAAAAAAATCCTCTTGTACAAATGGAATAAAATATTTGGACAAAAACTTACACAGGCTTTCTTTTTCATTTTCAATTCTTCCTCATACTAACTCACTTTTCTTAAGTAATTCCCAGGTAATTCTGGTATTGAGTGCAAAACAGAGTTACTGAAAAGAAGTAAGCCTTGGTATCAGAAGCAAATGCACATGGCTGTCTTTTAGAGACAGATAAACTACACTTACAAATCTTGCATAGTTGTAATGCTGTGCAGAAGCTTCCTCAAACACAACTAAACTGCATGTAACCGAAATAAAAAGAACATCAAGGTCGGTAAAGACAGAGAAAGGAAGGCAGGGCATAAAAGAATAAATAGATCTTGATATTTCTTCTGTGAGACTGACTTTTCCCTCTTTTCTATAGTTTTAAGATATTGAATGCCCTAGCACATGACCTTTATCAAGTACATCATGAATCCATTTTGACTTTCTATTTTATTTAAGGTAGATGTCATTGATTTTATTGACTACTCTGCTTCACAGCCAGTGCAAGTGTTCTAATGAAACTTAGCACAAGTGTTACAGTCTTAAAATTTGCTTCCTTTTCTAGCTGCTGGCTTGCATAATTCAGAAATAATTAAGCATTTATGTAAAGACATGTCACAAAGCAAGCTCAAATATAGTCATAAATATACATACAGGGTTTTTTTTTCTTTCCCTTTTGGAAGGAAACAAATAGTCTTGTAGTGATAGATTTAATTTATTCATAATGATCATCAGAATTTTGCATATGATGAGCAGATTTTCCAAATGAAACATGTTGCAAGAATTGCACTATTTTAAAAAAGAAATTGCTGGAGATTTTAAACAAAGGAATTTTTAAAATATCAACTCAGAAGTATTTACTAAAAAACATTATTACTTTACATGAAGATCAGGAAAGAACATTTGTACACTATAAACCACAGAAATGTGTCCATTTTCTGAGAAGAAAAGGATTTTTGTTTGAGGGGAACATTTGCTTAATATGGATCAAGGGATTATGTTGTCTTTATTTGCCACTTACCATAAAAGTCCCAAATTCATCTGGATGGCCCAAGTTTCACTCTTTCACATGCTAAAATTTCTCCTTTATAGGTGGAAGACATCCTGCTAATGAAGAAAATATTTGTTTCAGAAAGTGCCTGAAAAGCTTTAGGAAAAGTTTGGAACTATATACCGCATAAAATTATTCCAGACAAAATTGAATTGTCTTCCTGAATTACACTTATTACTAGATTTGCTCAGGGAAGAGCCATCCCAAGGGCTGCCTTCTAAAACAGTGGTGAGTAGTCATTGATTACAAGAGGTGCAAAAGCAGCTGATTGCATGTATGTGTGTATTCTTATGGGTGCATACGTGCCACAGGTCATAGTTTGCTTTGCCATCATTCAGGACTACTGCTTTCTTTCACTGGATTTTGAAAGAAGGTTACAGGGCCCTGACAGCTTCCTCCTAGCTGCAAACTTCAGTTAATTTTTGCCCATATATGAGTGTCTTGTACTGCTTCTGACATCAGAGAGGTCTCTCTGTGTGAGACAGCATATGATTTGAAAGAAGATGACTGGAAGGGTAGTGGTAGGACGAGAACTTTGGCAATACCTTTTAGATACAGCTTATATGTACTAGCTGTAACTTAAAAGAAAATAGGACAAGGGGTAATGGCTTTAAACTGAAAGAGCATAGATTTAGATTAGGTGTAAGGAAGAAATTCTTTACTGTGGGGGTGTGAGACGCTGGAACCGGTTGCCCGGAGAAGTTGTGGATGCCCTCTCTCTGGAAGTGTCCAAGGCCAGGCTGGATGGGTCTTTGAGCAACCTGGTCCAGTGGAAGATGTGTCTGCCCATGGCAGGGGGGTTGCAACTAGATGGCCTTTAAGTGCCTTCCAACCTAAACTGTTCTATAATTCTTAATTAAAAAAAAAAAAAAAAAAAGGAAAAAAAAAAGGAAAAAAGAGTTCTTTCCTCAGAGAGCTTATATTCTAAATATAGGACAAAATTAAGACAGGTGGGTAAGTAGGAGGTATTAGATGGAAGTGATGTTATGGGGCTTTAAGTTCACTTCCTTCCTTAGCAATAGCTAAATATGTCAAATATAAAGAAGAATTACAATACTGCCATTGCTTAATCAGGTCTAGAAAAAATAAGTTATTGTTAAGAGCATTTCAATTCTGTTTTCCATAAAGTATTTGTTGTAAAGTATTATTATTATCAGGTTGAGTGACACATAAAGTAAAATTAAGGACTGAGAGAGAAAAAGTTTAAACAATGAGTACATAGAATGATGAAATTATTAAGAGGGAAAGCAAAAAAGAGTTGTGGGACAGCTAGAGAGACAATATACACATAAATATGTGAGAATAAAATACCTTTTGTGGCTCGAGCTCACTGGACTATGTCTTTTCCATTGTGTTTACTAAGAATTGTCTCTGAAGCAGGATTTGCAATTTTATAAAGTGAGAACTCCAGCTCCACAACCTGGTATCTTCCTGTATCAGGCAGCTTGCAGGAATCTAAGGGTTACATTTGGACCACACTAATAAAGTAGTACATTACAAGTTAATAATAATAATGAATGTAATGAGGGTATGTCATTATTCCTGGCTGTATTACAAATTTGAGGTGACACACTTACTTTCAAGGCCTATTGCTTTCTTCTAAGGTAACTTCTGCCTACAGCACATTCAGACAGCAGTGAAGAACTGCATGTTGGAAAGCAAATACAATGCTTGTCATTGTTGGTAGAAGACACAGCTGTAGCTTCCCACTTATTAGGCTGAAAATGTATCCTGTACTGTATTGCTTAGGGCTTTGTCAGCATACACAGTGTGCATTTTTGATACAACACAGGCTGATCTAACCAGACACAATGTGACCCATGTAACAAATGACACCAAAAAGAGATTTGCTTCTTTAATGGATAAAAACAGGCAATTCCTTTGACAACAACATTTGCAGCTGCCCTTTCATATTAAAGATAACCATGCTTATTAATAAGTACTTGACACTATATACATATTGAGTTTCTGCTTGTTTATTCATTCAGAAACCAGAAACATCACCAACATGATGTCTTGGAGACATTTGCAAGCTTCATAGAACTGCACATGTAGATCATACTCTGCCTATTGGGACCTGCTGAAACATCACAGCAGTTTTCAGACATGCAGTTACACCTTGTCCATTTTGTTTTCAGTAACAGTAGCATATTGTAGATATACATGGCCATTAAAATCAAGAATTGCTTTCTGCATACGAGAAAAAATGTTTATGTAGTTCTTTTCTGTATGAAGAGAAAGAATGTCCTGACCTAATCAATACATTTATCTGGTATCAACTGTTCTAGTTACAGACCTGGCACTACAAAGTACAGTACTGAACTGTGCTTGTTGGACAACTGTTGCCAATCCAGCCACCCACAGAGTCTGTGTTTCTCCTCTTGCAGAGTAAACATGATACTAGAAACGAGAAGGACTTACTCTTCCAGCTCTTCCCAGTTGAGATATTTGGGAAAATACTATGCAGGGGCTCAGAGACAAATGAATATCCTTGACAACACCTCATATAAAAAAAAATTGCTTAGTCATAGACAAAACTCTCAGTGCCTGAGAGAGTCGACAGAAACAGTAGAATAAAGTCTCCATGAGCCATCTGTGAGCCAAGTAGCCACTGCTGTCAGAAAGAGCCAAGATCTTAAGGAATACTTATTGTGCATAGAAGCATAATAAGAGACAGCAAGAGAAAGAAAAGGAGAAAAAAAAAAAAAGTGATGGCTATTGATTCATGCATTATTCCAGCTCCCAGGGGTTTGATGCTGGCACAATGCGCCCAGCTGAAGGTACACTGAGTACAGCTTACGCCTTGCAGTAAGCATCCTGCCTAGCTCTCTCATGAGCCAGCTGTTCTCCTGCTTAGCCTACACACTGTGTTTCACAAATATTGTCTAAAGCCGTTTAAATCAAGAACAATTTTATTAATCTGAATAATTACACTGGAAATACAAGTTAAAAACAATTCATTTTTACTCTTGTCTAGGAGAAGCTATTGACTGGTTTGATTTTGACCTCTCTTGCAAATCAGAGAAACTTCTGAATTTTTGAAGGTTCTCAGGTGCCTGATTCTAAAAGGAAAGATTGTCCTAGTATGTGGAAAATGTCAAAGGGCAGTCCCTGGCTTTAGAATCAGGTACAGTTGTGGGTGACATGTTTTCATTTTATGGATATTTATTGTCTATAAAAGTGGGCTTAATAAGTCAAGACAGGCTGTATACAAACAGCTTGTGGACACCCTTTTCTTAACAGAGATTTGCAAAAACCACACAACCCAGGCAGACAGTGAGGTATAAACAACAGTTCACTATGAGCTTCAGTGCTTCGTCCTACACCTCTTGCCATTAGCTCTGGTGCCAGTGCTGTAACTGTTCTTCCACAGTTCTTAAAATACTGCAGATATAACATAGTATTTAACATACCTTAAGATTGATATATTCACTGTCTTAATCAGTCTTGTCATTTATAGTTGCTTATTACTGATATTTGAACAAGAAATATTATGCATGGTGAAAGCACTAAGTGCTAGTTTTCCTATAAACAACTATTGAAAGGAAAATGCTGTGTTTCAGCAAGATAAAGGGTAGAATTTTAGTCTTGAGTCCTGTATGGTTGAATAGCTTCTTGAAATGGTTGCTGTAGCTTTAGTCAGTGAGGCACAGTTTAACATTGTGCCAGTTAAAGCAATGTGCTTGTGGAAAAAAGACATTGTTTTGGGTAGAACATGGGCTGCTTCCATTCGCTTTGCCCCTAAGGACAAAACCATGCACTAACTGTATGATAAAGTTCCAATAGAATATGCAACGGTCATATTTATTGGACTAAAAAATCCCCAAGGTATGTAAATGACTGCAACTAGAGAAATAGGATTAAAAGCCGCTGATGTCTGTATATAGACTTGAAGAACTGTGCAGGCAAGAGAAAGAACTACATGTTGGGATTTGGGTAGTGTTTAGTCCTTCTGAACTTGGCCAGCACTACAGGAATGAAGCAAGTAATGGAGAACATATATGTAAAGGAAATATTCATGCAGAGAAAATAGCTGTGTTCATAAATGTTTCATATATCTCATATTTTTCAACCTTCAATACTTCCTATGAACCCGAACATTTCTTATTCATTGAAATTCTATTTGGAAAACACTGTAAGGCAATAATGTTTCGTTGCCCCATTCCAAACCACACCACTGTGTTTAAAAAGTTCAGAGTCTGGAAGCTAATTTGGAAGCCACTTAGCTATCATCATTTATCCTGTTCCCACTATCTGGTAACAGAGTTCTTGAGACCTTTTAGAAATTTTCTGTTGTGTTTACAGTTTAAAAGTTTCCACCGCAGTTTGTGCTTCCCAGTTTAAGAGTTTCTTCATTAGGTTTGAAGTTTTGGTAGCATTCTTACCAAAGAGTCAGTATATAATCCTATGTTTGGAGCAATGCTAGTGTTGTCAAAAGGACTATCTATTTCATAGTACTGGTACAGTAAGTTCCCATTTGCTTAAAATACACTGCCTGACCTATTTTCTATAACAGATCCATCTATTCAATCTATGTAGCCACAGGTTAAGTTTCTGGTTGGAAGATGCATGTGCACAAATTATACAGTTATTTCATACCTTACAAAATCACTAAGCATAATAAACCACAGAAAAGTTGCAATAACAGGATAATACAGTTACTTGACTGAAGTTTAGGATCTGTTTTCAGCCAACATTTGTGGTTACTTAAGGTTTTGTTGATGAGGTTAAAGCAACACTCATGTATGGGATAGCAACCCAGTGCACAAGTTTAGAAGAAAGTTCTACAAGCAATTGACTTTGTGGCACAGAGGCTGAGGCAAGAAGAAGGAGAGGGCAGTACTGGGCTTGATTTATTTGGGAAAAAGAAAGGAAAGGAAAGGTAAGAGACAAGCAGGTGACAGGCCCAATCCTCCTTCTTCTCATTACTATGGAATTACATGATGACATTCTGGATCTCTCAAAAGTTAAAATCCCTCCATATAATTAAAAAAATATGTATTTTATATGTATACAGACATATATGTTTATGTATGCATATAGTCAAAATCTAATTGGACTTATTTTTAGAGAAGAGTCATTTGGTATTAGACCTGCAAAGACAGATTGAATTGTAAAATGATGTAAATGTAACACTGCTTGGGATTTAAAATGAAAATTGAGAAACTACCATGATTTTTAGCCATTCACGCTTTTGCACACATACTTCTGCAGAAAAATGTAGTGCTCAGGCTAGTTTTCCCCCTCTCAGCTATTTGTACCATAGAAAACATAGTATCTAGGCACCAGTTTTGACAAAGTTTCACTGGAAAAGAAACAGTTATTATAGGTTTCATTGTGAAATAACTGGTTATGTGTCAGCAGCTGCTGTAGAGACCTACAAATACATCAGTAACAGTACGGAATGAGTGTTAGAGAGGTTTGGATGCACATCACTGAGTGCTGGAGAGACTACAGACACTGTAGAAAACTGTACTGTATTCCTACTCTGCAGAAGATGTATTACCCCAGAAAACACCTTTAGAGAGATCCTCAGAGGGCAAAATTCAATATAAAGAATACATATTCCTAAAAATTCAGAATCACAGTATACTTTTATGTCTTTCAGAATACAGGAGAATTAAATATATCTCATTGAGATACCTCTGAAGGGTGTTATAGTTATTATAATCAACTACCTAATTCTAGGAAAGATTCAAACTGAGATGACAATATTGACTTGGCAGAGACAACTAGAGATAGTTACAGGTTGATGGAGGGTTAATATTTTAATGGATTTATATATGACAATATTTGCATTATAGTGTAGCTATCACTAACATAATTTGTAAGTTTGATACTATAATCATTTGCTAAGGTAGGTTGCCATCTCATAGTGGTCTTGAAACTTTTGAAAATGGATCATTAAATCAATTATAAGGTAGTACATACCACGATACCTACAACTACAAGCTGTATGGGTGTGTATATTTTCATTAGAACCTCTGTACTTTAATTTATCTCTGGTAATTCATGCTTCTAGAATGTCACTGCTCATACATATGTTAGGAAAGTAAGGGTATGAATAATATCCTTCTTGTGATATGTGGAGAATTATTATCCATTGTAATTACAAGTTATTCAGCTGTGTATGTTGATAGCTGAATGGGACTTTTAAATATAGATAAACTCTTAAAATACACTTAAGCTTAAAAAGGCTTAGTTGGCCTAGCTTGTTTAGCAGAGCACGGAGCACACACATTCTCATGGTTTCACTGTTTTTGGCTATGTTTAGGTTTGCTCTGTCTGCTTTCTCAGACTCAGCAGCTGCAGCTTTGCAGTAGGTGACAGATAAGGGGAACTGTAGCTTTGAACTGTTAATTGGGAAAATGGTTGCTTTAAAGTGTGAGAACTGCCAATTGTTGAGACATTCCAAGATAATCGGGAGAAGGCCATCTTGGAGG
Source organism: Eurystomus gularis (assembly GCA_013400335.1). NCBI lineage: Eukaryota > Metazoa > Chordata > Aves > Coraciiformes > Coraciidae > Eurystomus > Eurystomus gularis. The sequence goes on along the minus strand of VZZY01018549.1, from coordinate 143,058 downwards.
AGGACAGCATGACCGGAACATGCAGACCTGGCGGTCGTGGACTGAGATCACAAACAAGTGCCAAGTGCAAAGATGACAAGTCACAGGATAAAAGAAGATGAAGATGGCTGAAGTAATGATCACCAGAGGCAGACTGCATAAGCGGACATTATAATATTCAATGAACTCTGGGAACAGAAAGGATCTGTGGATTTAAATAATGGCTGGAAAAATGTCTCGGGTGGAAGTGTTAGGTGGAGTGATCCCCTGCTTCCCTGATGCTGATAAAGGAATACTACTTTCAGAAACTTAAAACTTAGTCTCTGGAAGTTTGTCTTTTTCAGCAGACTTTTATGGTATCAATGTCTTTAACATCCAGGCCTCTTTCTACTGATGGGCTTGCCTCACATACTTCTTCAAAATGTAGGATTTACTTCTAATAAAAAATACATGTTCTGACATCAAGTGGGTACAAAGCAAAAAAACCCCTTTATAGTCTTATCAGAGCCATCAGCTTGTGTCATACCTGCATATACAGAATGCCTTTGTCTCTGTGGCCATTATCCTCAAGAGTGTTTTAAGTAACTATTTTCTGTCATGGGCTGATTTTCTAAATGAAGAAACCCCGCAAGCCATTACATTTTAAAGCAAAACTTCCACAGATAATTTGAAAGGTCTGAGGAACAACAGCAGTGAAGATGCTCATGGTTTACAATGCCTTTTCAAGTGTGACTGCTGAAGCTCTGGTGGTATCAATGTGTCATTCAACTATTCCTGTGAAAACTGTGTTGACACAATTTTGCATGTATTCGGAGTAGTTTAGAATAGCTTATCAGCTACCACGTGTTGCTTTTTGCCTTCCTGATTAAAATAGCTGGATCACAATGCATTTTGCATTTTTCAGGAAGAAACCTGAAGTTTGTTATCTTGTTTGGTTGATTTTTGGTTGGTTGGGGTTTTTTTTATATATATATTCAGGTCATTCAAGGGACATCTTTACTGTTTCTCTGGCATGATTTTCATACCCCTGAACAATATCCAGAAAACCCCTTGTAGTTTTTAAGTCCTGCCTAGTAATGTCAATTAGATTTTGTATGTTCTTTTTACTAGACACAAAGTAAAAATTAAGAAGAAATTTTCAGCATATAACTTCAGCTGTATTTGCTAAGTGTAATTTCGAATAAAATGTTCAAAATATTAAAAAACTTTCAGGAAACATTCCTTATCTACAATAACTGTCTCCATATTTTTGTACGTTTTTAACACACATACTCATGAAACGGGAGATTTAGTGAAGTTTGGACTTTCTAGTTCGTAAATACCAAAAGAAAAAAAAAAGGGAAAGAAAAAGAAAGAAAAAAAAGAAAGAAAGATAAAAACAGAATAAAAACAGCATAGAGGAAAAGTTAACATTAACAATCATTTTTCTCTTCTATTCGCTTGAAATGTAGTTTCATTTTAAGTTTTGGGCACATGTTGGGGTGATTTCTTATTTTATCAAAACAGTTTTCCCATCTTAATTAAAATCAGTGGACTATGCAATTCTGTTAGATTGCAGGAAAGGAGAGTTTGTTAATTTACATTTAAATAAAACTGATTTTCTGAACTTCTGATATAGTTGCATTTTTAATATCTTGTGCTTCATATTATATTTATAAGTGGTACCGCTGGAATTATGGGGAGCCTTGGCTCTCATTTCTGCCTGTTATACTTTAATAATAGTAGTGCTTTTGTAGCTGTGGTAGTTTAAGAACATAGTCAAGACAAAATTTATAGTTGGAGGAAGTAATATTTTTTTTTTATTTACTCTATTGGTATAAGTGAAAGAGGAGGTAATTTGGAGAACTTTTCTCAAAACATTGTCTACTTTTTCCAGCTGTTCCATTTAGTCTGATTGAAAGTATTATTCATAACAGCTGAGAATATACTAATTTTGTTGTGATGTCATGAGTAGCAAATGTCCTGCTTTGGTATTTCATGATGATCAAAGAGTTTGAAGTTTAACTTTCTATTGACAGGTAGCAAAATTTTCAATACTTCAAGTGATCAGGAGCTTTTTTACTTTCTTCTTTCATTTGTTTTTTTCTTTTCTTTTTTTTTTTCCTTTTATCTTTGCTTTTTTTTCATTAATCTTATCTCTAGACTTCAAGTTTTCATTGAAGACATCATTAGTTGTAGTTTAGTAGTCAGGACATTCAAATGTATGCAGTCAGAAACTATCATACAAATGGAGCACTAAAGAACTTCAGTTAACACTTGAAATATGTGCAATTAACAGGAATTCTCTGTGGTACAAAAACATGTAAGATTTACTTACAACACTGGTACACCAAAGTATGTAGAGATGCACAAGAAATTCAAGAGTTTAAATTTGCTCCTTTTAGTATTCAACCAGGAATCACAGGGTGAAGAAGTTTCCTTAATCATTTACTATTTAATAGTTCTTTTTGCATGGAAACATGAAGAGACTTCCTCATATTTAATTTTCTGCTGTGATATTTCCAAACAACTTCATTCTTACAGTCCTTTTTTTCGACTTAGTACAGTTTCATATTGAATAATGCACAAGTTAGTTTGCAACATTGACAGTGACTGGAAATGATTCACTGATCTGAAGGTAATGTAGCATTTTTGAGAATGCTCTTAGTTTAGATTCCATTGCTACCACTGAATGTAGAAGCACAAAAAACCAGTTTTCCATCTGGTGAAAACAAAAAGATTTTGGCACATTTTCTAATTGAATTGTAATAGAAAGTAAAAATAGGTTTTGTGACAAAATACAAATAATTTTGAAATATTTTATTCAGTATCAGTTATTATCAATGATTATGTTACAGTTTCTAAGCTAATTTTTTTTTTAAGGGAAAATAAGAATTCCTTTTTAAAAACTGTCAAAGACAGCCTTTCAACAGTTTAAAAAAAGTTTTTGAATCATAGAAATTCATTCAAACTGATTCAAACTGATCTTTCTTTAGTGCTATGAGGCATATATTTTTACCTTATGGCCTGGAATATTTATCCGACAAAGAAGAATGTAGATATTTGTTTGGTTTTCACAGAAATTCAAGTGAACGGCACACTTCAGTAATTTTGTTATGGCAAGAGCTTATCAGATTTACTGTAGAATTATTGACTATCTTTGCAATGCATGCACAATACACTCAATTTCTTGGGATGGTTTCTGTGGATGGATATATAGGAATATTTGCTTTGCCAGTGAAAAAATTTCATTTTGTTAAATTGCTATTTCTGGTTGGTGACAATATATATTTGCTAATGCTACTAGAAGTGCCTTTTCCATTCACAGCCTCCTTTGAAACAATTAACCAATCTAGGGGAGCTGGTTGCTTGATTTTCTCATTGTTTATGGCCAATGTGGCTCTGAAGTCACGTAGTAAAAAAAAAGGAGACAATGAGTGCTTCATTTAACACTATCAACATAAATTATACATGAGTTCCCTTTACCTAGGAAAGCTGAATGCTCAGACTTGATCTTAAGCTTTGGTCCCAAAAGAACAGGCAGTCATTCTGCCTGGGATAATATGTTCTATATAAAGCAACAACGTGCTACCTGGATATTCCTAATGCTGTATTGTACAAATTTAAATATTGCTCAGGTTCAGGGAGTTTTTTCACCATATGGAAACACTTGAAGGTAAGCTTAGATACTTAGACTTTCAGTATTATGCCTTAGATTTAATTGACAACTCCCACTAGCTTAGTGGCAATTCTGAGTCTAAATCTTCTTGTATCATGCCCAAGTAATGCCTCCTGTAAAGATGATATGCATTTAAAAAAAAAAAAAAAGACTCTAAATATAAAAGTGAAAAAAGGGGGAAAAAAGACCTTACAACTGAACTTTCTGTCTCTAGAAAAATAAGAAAGAAAGATTTAAACTTAATTATTTTGATGCAAAAAAAAAAAGGATATGGTTCTGTTTTAAACATTTGCAGCCAGAACTTTAGGATCTTTTGTGAAGCTACTACACCATTACAGATGCAGCCATCCATACCCAAGATAGTCATGTCCCTAGGAAATGTTGATTTTCCTTTTTTTCCTGCAAAATAGTTTGTAGTCAATTTTAATTTCCTCAGCTTGAAGATTACGAGAACGTTGTGTCATGCCCAGTTACCGATTGATTTAATTATGCTCTGCAACAGAACTTGCCAATAAAACAAGGTGTGAGGTACTGCAATAAGCTTGGAAGTTTCAGAGAGAAATGCAATGTATTTTAAGTTTCTAGTCCCTACAGACTCATTACCTATTAATATGGGATAAAATTTCTTGACAAACACATTTTCAGGAACAGTCTGTTTCCATGAGTGTTATATAAGGCAGTTATGTCTAATACAATGGTAATGTTTATCTATTGAAAGAGTTGTAGTACCTTCAAATGGATTCACATTTGTGTTGCAACTCTCTAACATCCTGCTGAACCTATTTGCTTTCATGTGTATACATGTACAAACATTTTCGCTCCTTTAAGTAGGATTCTTACAGACATAGTGAACATTTTTTAACTAAACATTGTTTTCTTCTGCATTCATAGAATGCTGAAGATTTAAAAAATATTTTGCATTTCTCACTGTATTATGGAAAAAAAATAACTGGGAGGTTAATAAGTTCTGAGTGTTGCTGAATTTATATTCCTGAAAGGGCAGTGCAGAGCATGGCAGGGCAGCAAAGGTAAATGCAGAGCAAGGTGAAGCAAGGCAAAGAGAAGCATTTGAAGTTTGTTTATAATTGTAAATAGGAAATAAATGAATAAGGTTGAAAATAGATAAATAAATTATCTGCCCAGCCACACAGAAAAGTATTGACAGTGCAGTATAGACACTTTATATCAAGTATACTTCATTTTCCTCTGTCAAATCTAATCAATCATTTGTCAGTATCTGTGATACTGCATTTCAGAAATGCAAACTGAATATAGATAAATTCACTATATACAAGAACAATATATATTAAAAGATGCACCTACCTAGCATGTTTAGTGAAATCATGAAACCAGTGTCCTTCAACAGGATGGTGACAAATACTAAAAATGAATGTAGACAGAGATACTTGAACTTGTAACTGACAAAATATTATCCAAAAAATGCTCTGTGTCATCAGTACAAGAATTTAACTCATTTCCTGAGTTCTGATCATGCAGACACTTAAATACATCCTCAGAGAAGTTCCACTGGGTAGTCAGGTAGAACCGATTGTAGTTGAATGGATTCTTTTTTCAGAAGTTACAAATAAATATGGCTGCTAGAACACTATATCTATCACAGGTTTTTGTTTTGATATAGCTAGTTAGTACAAATGAGGTCCTCTTAAGGATGAAGATATCAAATGAAGTAGAATCCAGGACGCCTGTGAATGTTTACATATTCCTTTTATAATGTACAAAAGACATTACTTACATTGAAATGGGAATGAGAAATCAGGCTGCTGAACAGAAGGCAAGCTAGGGCTCTCCTAGGAGAAACTGCTCTGAGGACAAACTTCTGACACTTTCATCTCTTCAGGTCCTGGAGCAACAGTTCCTTTCTCAGTGTATGGGTTAAAACTTCTCAGAAATATAGGGAAAATTGAATTTTGCCACTTCAGGATGAAAAACAAAGTCAGGGTTGATTCTATAACAGAAATGAAAAGAGAAAGAAGAACAGGAATAGAGGTGTCACACAGGCCAGGTTTCCCTTCCCAGGATTCCTGCTGGTGCTGGCAATAGGCAGTGGGGGATAATTCCCAGGACAGACACTAGAGACTGTCCCTCCTATGATGGTTCCTCTCTGACCTCCTCCGGTCCTCTTCTACAGTGGCAGCCACTTTCCCACACCCTCCAGCCCATCCAAGAGTGGTGGAAGCATGTCCCAGCCTATTTAGGGGAAAGCACATACAAGAATTGTGACTATTTTCTCGCCATAGCAGTTGGCAATTAGACAATGGCAATTACCCTACCTCTAGGATCCATGCAAACACATCCTCCAAGCAATTGCTGAAGACAGAGCCTGTTATGTATAAAACATAAGAATGATTCTACCTTAATTAAAGGTAGAATTAAAAATAAGCAAAAAATACATATAAATTTGGTATTTCTATCAGTGATGGAAAATAAAATAATCAGCAATTTTTCAAGTACTCTGCTCTTGGGTTACAGAATCGTCATTTGATGGCAAAAAAGTTAGCCACTTTTTGCTACAAACTTGACTTGAAACAATTAAAAATTAAATGTGATTAAAATTAATGTGACTTTTTGGACCAATGCATCAGTTTCAGGACATCTGTAGTTATTTTAGTTATTTCTTGTTAGTCCATATACATCAGTAAGTCCAGCAATGAAAATAACTAAGTAAACCTATTGTGTTTTCTCTCCTTTTTCTTTATGTCTTAAGACTTTTTTTCTTGAAGTTATATGACTGTTAATGGGTGATGTAATGACATTTTATGATGACTAGTACAACTACCAGTGCTATAGCTTACTTCATTTTTGAGATGTGCTTCCTTTATAAGACTGAGAGAATATGGCAGAATTTTGAACGAAAATATGAAAGCCCAGACACTTTCTTTCACACATGGAAATCTTTGTCCCTGTCAGTAAAAAGGGCAGTGGGTTTTCTGAAATGTTTATTAAATTTCATTGTAGTAGAAAATACTCACAAGTACTTACTGGCTCGGGAAAATAATTTAATATATATACTAACTTAAATTTAAAACAGGAACAATGTTTTGTAACAGTTCTGCTGAAGAAGTGTAAAGTGAATCTTTGTGCCACTGTTCACTATTCTCCAAAAGAAAACAATGACATTGTAAGAGAAATATCTATATTCCAATATAATGCTTATTTTGTTAAAAGGAGCAGATAAGGATCAAATATTAATGGTTACTTATCATATTGAGGACAAAGCAGATGTTTTTCCTAAATAGCCACTTTTAAAAATTACTCTGATTTTATTTATTTTTTTAATTTCATAAACAGAAATGTTTCATTTTGAGCATTTCACACACAGAAAAATTCTTCCACACCTGGAAATATTGAAATCTATACTTTTTAATAGGTAATTCTGATGTAAAAGATACTCCATGGTTCAAATTGTAGGGAGTGTAAAAGATACCCCATGATTCAAGTAATTCATACAATTTTTTTCATGTACCTTTAATGTTTTCTTCTTGAAACTGAATTTATAACAATTTCCCACAAATAATACAATAACATTTCATGGTTTTTAATGACAGCTTAATTTACTCTGACAGGAACAATATTAGGAACTGAAGTCTGGAATAGAAGTGGTGGGTTTTGTTGGGTTTCTTTTCTAAGAACACATGTTAAACAATTAAAGAAATTCAATCAAGATGCACTGTTCTATTTACTTCTTTGGACTACGATATTGTAACATGTGATGTTTTCACAGGGATTAAATTCCTTGCTTTGAGTTTCATAAGGACTGTTGTAATGTCCGCTAGCTCTTTCTCAGCTAAGTGTGATTGTACTCTCAGTAAAAAAACCAGGAAGGTTACAATAAACAACTAGATCAAGTTAAATAGATTTTATAGCGAAGTGCCGAGAGAAAAGAAGGGATTACAGTTTTTGTACTTTTGCAAGTTACTAGATTATAGAGATTGGCAAACAGAATAGTCATTTGCATAGGTATCTGACATATGATTATGCCTCAGATGATTTATGTAAGGCCTTGACAGGCTCCAGTGATGAGCCTGCTAGAAATACGATAGATGGATGAATGGAAGGTACTCAGTGAGGGGAATGTGAATTGGAAAGTCAATATCAATTTGAAAATCAATCAGCAAGAATAAGACTGCTCAGTCTGTGTGTACAAAATACTGGGTTAAGGGCTGTCTATAAAGGTGGAGATTTCCGAATCCAACCAAGTATTTTCTCTAGCATCATCCAAATGTCTGCAATAAAACATGTACGATTCAATTGTTTATAGCTCAGGAAATCAAAATCCTTCCTACACTAGAACCTTCTCTCCCATTTGCAGGAGCCTGCCCTGTCTATCTAGGATTTAAAGGAGACTCATTTTCCTTTCAGCAACATGAGAAGGTCAGAGTGCCTGTAACTCCCTGATCTCTGGTGAAGAGCCCCAGCATAAGACAATTCTTTAGATAGCTGTTTTGGTGGAGAAACTTGACTGCCCTCATCTCCATGCCACTTTGAAAGTATTAGCAATAGAAAAAGCCCCATTATTCTTATTCAGAAGGAAAAAAAAAAAACAAAACCCAAAACATGTAAAGCACTCTCAAAAAGCTGCACCCATTTATACAGAAAATTACTTAAGGGAAACTGTTGTCTTTTAGTGTTTTTGTACAGCCTTGTACAATATGATCATACAGGCTGAAGCTTTTAAGATTACCTTTAATAGAATGCATCAAAAATTCTAATAGAGAGTATTAGGTTTAAAAGCCAAGAGCTCTAAACTTAGGAAATACCAGATTTAATGATGATAAAATTTAGTTTAGGATATACAACATTTGTTCATTAAGCATTACACTATCGCTGATTGACTCCCAGATTTTTTTGTTGCTCAGGAAAGCTTATGCTCAGCATATGAGAAACAGATCAGTATTTCATTCCATTCCTTTTGTTCAGGGTTCAGCATCATGCATTGTTTACTGCCTACCATTTAATTGAGCCTATGAATACAGAATTATTAATATTCCTATGAGTTTTTCTGTGACACTTACTGCAATAGTATTTGAATGTGTCAAAGGAACAATTTATTCACTGTCTTGGTATTTTTGTGAAATGAAATGTCATTATTACAATTTAATAGATGGGGGGGTAAGACCCATATGTACTTTTTTCAAAAGGTTACAGTCATTTTGGATGTCCAGCTGAAGAAGGCCTGATTTTTTAGAAAACTTGCTGCATCACAGCATTATTTATCCACAGCACAACATTTGTGCAATTCAGTAACAGATACAGGAACACGGTATTTCTGAGAATCAGCTGCGAAATCTTTGTGGACACTAAAAATAGCATCCATTTGAAAGTCAAGTTCTAGCTCACTTACCTAACACTGCATTAAGACATTTTCATGGAGATGGGGATAAATCAATTTCTGCTAAGACATTCTATCTGTCTAAACCATAAATCATACTTTCTTTTCCTATAATTCTTTGCTTCATGTTTACACAATAAATAGAGTAAGAGTTCCTATGACAAAGCCCTACTCAGACCAATTCTAGCATATTGCAGGAACAGAGGTAAAACTGATAGGCTGAGGAGAAGAGGATGAGAAAATGACGAAGTGCAAATATTGTGATTCCAAAAGGAGCTTCATGAACTTCAGGATGCAGCAAAAAGAATGATAAAAAAAGGAAATTATAAGCTTGCAAAGTTCATTATGTTTGTTATCATAAACAATAAGTAAACAGAAGTGGAATGAGATGCATGCAGAAAAAGTAGACGGCTTCCTTCTTTTGCTGTAAAAACACAAGGAATGCATTATTCATATTTTTAGTATGGAAAATATGCCACTTACCACTCCATATCTCCTGAACATTGATCTAGCAATGTTTGTATACTAAAATGGAATCTCCTTCCCAGGGACTTTCTAGTGTTAAACATCTTTCCTGCTGCAATTATCATTAACTTATTGTTTACACTGTGTTGCTGGCATTCTTTACATGCTAAAGAGAAGATACACAAAGACCTGCAACATCTATTGATTACAGTGGTAAAAATTCACAAAGAATAGCTAGGTGTTCTGTGAATCACAAACTTATTTTATTTTCTGTTCAGAGGGCCAGACAAAACTTCACTCTGGGTAGGAGGAGAAAGTGAGGAGTCGACCAGCCAGTTCACTTTATAGCATTGACTATAAAGTTAAAAAGATGTCCTGATCTGAGTTAAAGCACAACTAATTCTGTTCAGTGATTTTTTCTTTTCATCTAAGTCACTTCTAACTGCATGTTCTGAAGTTAACGGCATATTTTTGCAGACAGTGTCTGCTTCTAGAAATTTAAACTCACTACTAAGGATTGGTGTGCAGAAAGGCTCTTGCTTACACTTGCTCCTATCGAGACCAAAGTCACTGCTAAATCTTGTGTACCACGTTGGGATTGCAGAAAGTAAAAGGCCATACCTGCAGGGAGGAATGGACAGGACAGGTGATCCTAAACTGACCAAA
>VZZY01018549.1:93184-128161 GCA_013400335.1 Eurystomus gularis | reverse complement strand
TGATTCTGTGATTCTGTGATTCAGTATTGGAATGTCATGCACCATTCTTATGCTCTCACTTTTTAAAATAATGGTGCAAAATTTAACCATTTGCAGAGAAGTCAGCAAAGTGCCGCAGAAAAACCTGTGAATGATGGAACTCTTAAAGCTTTTGAAAAAGAGGTTTAAGTGCTTGTAAGAACAAGATGGAGATGTAAGCTGATTGCAGTGCAGCTGTATTTCCATGGGAAGCAAATAGCAGGATGAAGGTGTTTCATGTCTTCATATCCAGAGTGAGTGTCTAGAAGCTCAAACCAGCTAAATTCTATGGAGAAGCAAGACAAAAATTTTAACAGCTGGTGTAGGAGTAATAATTATAGACTCTAAACAGAAATCTTCTTACTATGAAGAACCTCTTTCTTGGCCCAGTTCCATCTACTTTTCTTCCTTTTCTCCCTCCTCATCATTTCCTCAAAATACTGAAATGTTCCATTTAGGTAGATATTCATGGATTTCCATTCTTATTAAAATAGTAGAAAACAAAGTTACCTAGAAAGCCAAATCAAACTAATCTTTAAGGTAAACTGCTGCCACTCAGATGTAAATGATGGAATTAATGGTGACAAACTTTTAAAACCAACAAGCCATTTTAAATATATTGAAAAACATCAGCATGTGAATTCTGAACAGAATTAAGCAAGAAGATGGATACTTGATGGGTGTTTTGGGATAGCAAGAGGGTAAAAATATCAACTTTTTATTAATTCATGTTAAAAAGGTAAGACAAAACTGTATTTCTATGGCATCATGAATCATTTTTAAAGTGCTGGAAATTATCCTTTTGCAGCTCCACTCTAGCCACACTTCTTGGCTTTCCCTCTCTGGCAAATCTAGTCCAAAACCTAACCTCATCCTTAATTTAAACCTTAACCTTAAGCATAGATGGAGCCTTAGGCAAGGTCTCCAGGCAAAATGGCTCACAGCAAAGTTCCCTACACCTTGAGATTTCTTTTCATAGCCCCTTTTCCAGCCTCACTCCAGCTGCATGTCTGGTTTTTGTCTCTCTCTTAATCTTAAACTTAACTTAACTCTAATCTTAAATCAAAGGTAACAAAAGGCCAAGTCTGTGGAAGACCAACCCACATATTGATGAAATGTCTTATCAAGTCAGCGGACAGAAGCCAGAAGTCCGCCAGAAGCCAGAAGCTGTGAAGGCGCGACAATACAAAACTTAGAGGAAGAATCTCTCTCTCTCCCTGCTGCGCTGCGCCAAGAAGCGCATCGCTGCCGCCGCTATCGATGTAGTTGTTGCCACCGGAGAGCTGTCATGGCCACGCCCTGTTCCTGCCACGTGCTCGCTGCTAAGCACACTGCGCCATTGCTCCCGCTGCCGCCACGTGCCGCCGCCGCCTGAGAGACTCCGGGCGCGCAATCGCTCCAAACCGCTCTGAGCCAAGGCGCGCCGCTGGAGCCATGCCAAGCCGAGCTGCCCCTGCCACTGTGCCACTGGAGCCAAGCCTAGCAGAGCCCCATCGCTGCTGCCGTCGGAATCGCCGAGCCCGCCGACCGGGGCGTCGCCGCCTCGGCCGCATGGGGACTGTCACCGAATGCCAAAAGGGTAGACAATGACATATATATACACAGACACGCACCCACACCACACCATACACACATAGAAGTTATATTTTTGGCATAATTGAGTTCTTATTTTGCCCTATCTCCTCCATTGCTTCCGATTCTCCTCAGGGAAGGGGGAGTGGGTGGGCGGTCATGGTGTCCTGGCGTGCCTTCCTATCGTAATATTTCCGTAGAGTAGGCATGGTTTTATTCAAATATATTTGGTGATAAACTTGTTGAATACCCGCTGGTGTCAGTAATTGCCTGTGAGCTTGGTGGGAAGGTATCTCGTTTTGCCCTCAATTCCCATCCCCTCAAGGAGGCGGTTCATGGACGTCCGCGCCTGACCATGACAAAGTCAATACAAGGTGACACGGAATAACTCCTGAACAATCCTCACAATTAAACAGACATTTCCATATTTCAAAAACTTACTCATAGACTTGGGTGTTTATTTTAGCATTGTTCCTATTTTAGATCAATAGCCCTATACATCCTTAGGAAAAACTTTTATTTATTATTGCATTGCTTAGAGGATATGATCAAGGTTTGAGACACACTGTGAGAGTCTTTTTCTATTTTTAGAAGTGGCAATTACACAGATGGGTCATTCTGATACCTTGTGAATATTTAATCTCAGGTTTTAAACCCATACTGAAACATTTTCTGTGACTTCATACAGAACAATAGTCACTAGAAGTGACTCTCCAAAACAGTATCATCATGTACCCTAGCTAAGCATTTTTTGTCAATCAGAGAAGTAATTCTTATACAAGTGTTTACTAGTAGAAATATAGAAATCTTTTTCAGTTTTGGAGAAGCTCTGTTCTGGAAAACTTCTGTTCTTTAGGTCTTAGCTTATCTTTAAACATTGACTCCTCAGATATTACTGACAACTTTAAAGATCCCGGTGCTTTTTATGAGAACAAAGTCAGACTAGTGGTGGGTAAATAATTTAGGAGAATTTTCCAACAAGATTTGCCCACACTGAATCTCCTTATCAAAGCCTAATGTCAGTCTCTAGCTGGAAAATTTATCTCACATTCCATATGTATTTTCTGCTCAGAGTGAGTCTATTATTTCAAAAATTTTGTGATGAGAGGATTAGACTCATGAGAAACTGAAGATGCAGATCTCAGATCCTCATCTCATTAATGAAAAGAAGGCATTTGTGTCTGTTTCCTACATATTAATGAATACTAGTGGCTATTCTGTCACCTAGTGTGCCTTTTCTGTGTGTATGGGAGTGGGTTTTTTTAAACGTGTGATATATATGATTTCTGAGGGCTTCAGAATAGGATGCACATTGAAATCATCAGAATTTTAGTAGCACAAAAAGAACACCTTCCTATCTCATTTGCATTATGAATTGTATTTCAAAATCTCTCTCAAAGTTTTAGAGAACAAAAAATACTCATGTATAAAGTCCATTTTTTTCATCTGCAAGGAGGGTGTTTTCTGCTTTTTTTTTTCCTTCTTTTTTTTTTTCATGCTGTTCTATCCGTTCTTCTTAGAAAATGTAAGCTAGCTTTTTCCTATTTAGTGTCAGTTATCCTACATTTTTGTGGCCTGTGTTTGACATGATGAACAGCAATTGAATGAGGCATAATTAAAAAGTATTCTATGCTTGTTGTTTAAAATAGAATTATTTGCATGACAGTGTATCCTGGAAAAGTAGAAACCAAGAATGAGGGTAAGACTGAGCTCAAAATTCCTGCTGCCTGACGCCTACTTTAGGACACACTGAGTCACTCTTCATGCTCTGACACACGCAAAGAGCAGAGGCACCATTCAACTGCCAGCTGAAATGTCTCCTTGATATGGGGATGACAGAGATAACACAAGATTTAAGACAGTTCCATAGCTCTGTGGTTGTAGGATTTGGGTGCTTGTTGGCATACCCTGGGCTGCCTCTGTTGGCACCAGACGACTATGTTTAAGCAACTGAACTGAGCCCTAGATCTCCATTAATTCCATTAACTGAAGGTCAATCACTTCCTACACATGTGGATACTTACCAAAAGACACCTACATCTAGGAGTATTAATTTGGAAACAAATACCAATTCAAATCACTATTACCATGAAATCACCAGCCATTACAAGGTGTAATGGTTTTAAGCTAGGAAAAGATAGATTTAGGTTGGATATTAGAAAAAAGTTCTTTAGCATGAGGGTGATAGATCACTGGAATGGGCTGCCCAGAGAGGTGGTGGAGGCCCCATCCCTGGAGTCATTCAAGGTCAGGCTCAATGAGGCTCTGAGTAACCTGACCTAGGTAGATGTCCCTACTTGTGTAGGGAGGTTGGACTAGATAAGCTCTAGACGTCCCTTCCAGCCGGAAACATTTTATGATTCTATGATTTAGATTAAATATGTAAAAGGTGAAACCTTTTGATACACACAAATTCCTTCATCGAGTCCCAAAATCTTTTATGTATGGAGTCAGGTACTGGGAGGTACACTGAAGATTAACTGTTTTAGCTACATTTGTAGGTAAAGTCTTATTCAGGTCTTGCAGTTCTGAGACCGAGCTCCGGATGAAAATGGAAATCTCATGGAATAGGCCTGACTATATGTGTCAAGGCCCTAGTGAGTTTTCATGAGTGAATATTTCATATGGAAAATCCCTCCCTGTTTGGGGCGAGGTCAGATATGTGTTGCCTCAGAAGGTGTTCCTTGATGTTAGTATTCTCACCAACAAACAGCGAGTCTTTGCTTCTAGAACTGTTCTAGGATGTTTTAGTGAAATCCTTGCACAAAAAAAAAAAAAAAAAAAAAAAAAAATTGTTTACTCCATTTTGCTCTGAGAAATTATAGACCTTTTTCCCAGGAATAAGTCAATGTAAGCCAACTTTCATGGAAAACTCATGGTCCAAAATTAGTACTTACAGTTTGGCAAAACAGTAGGTGAGATCAGAGTTTTATAGTGGCAGAGTTTAAAGAAATGTAAATATATAGCCATCAGTACATATATGTGCTTCATAAAAAGAGTGAAATGTGTTAAATCTATTGGAAAAGGGAAAGTTGGGATACAATCCCAATTTTATAAGTTTCTTTCATTCTAAAGTTACTGTGCAAAAGAGAAGCCAATTAATATGAGTTCTTATTTGCTGTTCTGATGTTAGCACATTTACAGAATTATATTCAAAACTCATTATTTTCTGTTCCACACAGATAATGATACTATGCAATTGCTTTTCTAAGCACTGCAGCCATAGACAAGCTTCAGTTCTGTTACACAATTCTCTATTTCATGTTTCTTCATGGAGTTGTGAATTTGTGAAAATTGCCACTGCCTTTGAATGAGCATCATATCCTCCATAAAAATAGAAGAGTGGACAGAACTATCCACTAACTAAACTGCTGTTGTTGAAAAGAATGTTTTGAATAGCTTTCTAGCAATTGTAAAACTGCAATTACTAAAAAATAAGACCATAAAACATACTGTATTGTTTAAGGCTGAAACCTAAATTGGGAGACATATGAGACATCTAGATATTGCAGAAATTGTGCTTGAGACTTACAGTATTGAGTTTTTAATAGTGTTTTCTGTAGGCTTAATAATTCTAAATGAATTAATTAGGTGTATCACAGATCAATTAGTAGATGTTTAGTTGAAAAGCAAGCAGATTCTGTACTGGAAAAATGAATACACATATTTAAATGCAATTTTCAAATGAAATCCTGTTACTTTTGTGCATTCAAATTTTAGAATAATTTGACATTAATAATGAACACTTTTGTGAATACTTTGTGTATTAGAACATTTTAGTAAGTGTGTGAGAATTCTCAATTTTTGAGTTATTTTTGTTCTTCTAGAAAAGAAGCAAGACTGGCAGTTCAAAACAGATTTTAAACTGTGGTATAAGAATAAGGCAAAATAAGTTTGAATAGTAATGATGATAGCCTAAGAATTTAAGATGACTCTGCTACTAATTCAAAATCCATTGCAAATAAATGTAAATTTTACATTACTTGGTGTTTAGGGTTTGTTGTTGTTGGTGGTTTTTTTCAGTAAGGTCGTAATAAGTAAAAGTAAACATTTCATAGTGTTAAACATAGAAGAGGCAGAAGAAGATCTGATGTTCACGTCCAGAGTAAAGACAAACAAAGTACTCAACTTAGGAATTTTTCAGAAAAATGTCGCTATCGTAGCTACCAAGCACTGTATGCACACAAAAGCACAGTGACTGGGGATAACACATCCTTGGAAGCAGCATCTCTGAGAAATCATTATTCATGTCAGCAGTATTTAAATTGAAATAATAACTTGAATGCATTTGTGAAAACTATGAAATAAAGTTAATATTCTGGTAGCTCTAAAAAAACCCCAGCTAATGTCTAGTTTCTAGTAATTTAAGAATACCAGGATAAGAAACAGATGGCAAAATAGCTCAGTATCTTTGGTAAATCTTCTAACAGCATTAAAAGCTACACCTACTGAAATGTGTGATCTTATTTTAAATGTAGAAAAGCATTAATAGAAATGTACAGCAGTGTGGTTATATCTCTTAATTGGTATACCCTAGTGGAAACAAACATGCTAATTAAGCCATCATCCTGATTATAAGAGCCTGATAGGAATACACAGTGCTGGGAGACATTGGTTTCTATTTCAGCAATCGCTTTAAAAATAATCATAGTAAGATGCTTGAAATATTTAAATTCTATAAAGGTAAGTGACTCATTAAAGAGCACAGAATGAGCATGAAGGGAAAAGAATTGCAGCAGAGAAATTTGTGACACAGAACGAAGTTACAGCTTCAGTTTCCTCTGTAGAATATTGTGGACAATACCAAAAAGTCACTTTGATTTAACTAAGCTTGTCATTTTTCTATTCATTAGACAGTGAAATTCATTACATTCAATGTGTTCTCAGAACTGATTTGTTTTAATGCTTTACTTTAATCCAGGTACTAATCTAGAAGTTGATTTCTAAATTCTTGTTCAGAGTTTCTACTGGAACATTAATCTGGAAGTCTTGGTTCAAAATCTTGTCTTTCTTTGGGGTTTTGCAATAGCCATCAATGGAGTTTGCCTCCATATTCAAACATACTCTGGTCACACCAAAAACATTTCTTTGTATTTAGAAGGCTGATACTGTCAGACTCAAGGTAGCTGCTGGGTACAAACAAATGAGAGAGGCATAGAATCATAGAATCATTTAGGTTGGAAAAGACCTCTAGGATCATGTAGTCCAACCTTCACCCATCATCTCCCTGACCCCTAGACCATGTCTCAAAGCACCACATCTACCCATTTTTTTAACACCTTCAGGGATGGTGACTCCACCAATTCCCTGGGCAGCCTGTTTCAATGCCTAACCACTCTTTCAGTAAAGAACTTCTTCCTAATATCCAACCTAAACCTCCCATGGTGCAACTTGAGGCCGCCACCTCTTGTCTTGTCAGTAGTTACTTGGGAGAAGACACCAGCACCCGCCTCCCTACGATCCCTGTTAGGTAGTTGTATAGAGCAATAAGGTCTCCTCTCAGCCTCCTCTTCTCCAAGCTAAACAATTCCAGTTCCCTCAGGTATTCTTAATATGACATATTCTCCAGACCCCTCCGGAACATTACAGCTTCCAGACCCCTGGTCTTCAAACACAGCAGATTCTGACAACAAAAGTAGTGTTTGAGTCCTTCACACCTTCTGGTCTACTTGTGACTCCAAAGAGAGGGTGGCAAAAAGAAAGAAAATTCAACTGAAAGTAGAGAATAGGGGTAGAAACCCAAATGCTGAGTGTCTTCTCAGGGAAAGCCTTTTTCATGGAACTACAGACCATTTCCTCTAGTCAAATCCAACAGGGACTAAAATGAACAAATATTTCCTGTGACTGAAGTTCAAATCCTTGATTTGAACCATACAGTTGAGGATAAGATCAACATTTACCTGATTCTTACAGTGGCACGTCTAGATGTTCTCACTAAATGACAGAAGCCTACAAGAAATTACAATCCTGTCACAGGATCATAGAACATATGGAGTGAGAACTGGAACAGAGGATTACTTCACATGATGCATCAGGAACTGTATTTGCAGATATGCATATTCCTAGAAGCAAAAAGAAAAAGAGAAAAACAAAACATATTTATTGCTAATTTTTAGTTAAGAGCCTATTAAATCCAGTATTTTGTGGGAGTTCCCACATACTACCACAAATTCACTCTTAAACTCACATAGAACCAAGAGAAAGAGGAAGTTTCTGTAATATTACTAACAATATCAATCACCTGCTATCATAAAAAATACCAGCAGCTAACACAACATAACATTTCTCATAACAGTTTTATTCCTTGCTTTAAGTAGAGGAAAATAAGTACAGCTCTGCTTAGCTTTTTTCCTCTTATGTGTCAACAAATAATAAAAAGAATTGTATTTATATCAAATACCTCACAAAACTCTTAGCACTTACCTTTGTGGTCATGAGCAATAGCATTATCTGGCATAATATACAACCTTTTATTTTTTCCAAGTTGAATGAATAAAGTAAGGCTCTAAAAATCCCAACACTTTTCTTTAGCAGCTCCTTTCCAGTCCCCCTCCTGCTGCACCCTGGGCTTTGTAACTATGTGTTTCAACCCCAACGCTTTCTGAACTGTAGGAAATCCACTCAGTACAACCTGAGCTTTTGAGACTCTGCTGGAAGGTTCTTCTTTAAGATTTCAGGTATAATTCCCTATAAAATGAGATCTGAGTCTTTATATTTCTCCTTAATTTGTCTCATATTTCTATTTAATTTAAGGGAAGTGGCAGTAGATGAAAACACAAATAGAATGCTACTGTTTGGTTACCAGGATTGACATACAGAACATAAGTATAAAGTATGTAAAAGATTGCAGAAATATGGGATTACTCTCTACTTGAGTAAAAGGATGGAAGATCTCTGAGTGCAAAATAGTTACTGAATCACCAGAATTAAAGGGAGTCAGGGAATAAAATACAGAACAGAAAACCAAACAATACTCCCTGATACGCTTGTTCTGTAATTGCATGGAAGACCTGAAGGAATCCACAATAGCTTTGAGTTTCCTTTTCTGAACTTCAGGTCTGGAAATCTCACTGTCAAATTTCTGCATATTTTCCTTAAAAAATACTCAGAACACCAAATGATAAGATTCTTTTTGTCACTCTTCATGTGATTTGTGACCCCCTGACTTTACAACATATATAGGTATAAATGCATGTGTGTTTGTCTAATTCCTGGTTTGAGTTAGAACCAAACCAATTCTGTTCAGTGATTTTAATTTTCATTTGAATCTCTTCTAACTAACTGCACTTTCTGAAATTAACAGCATGTGTCTGCTTCTAGCAGTGATAACGCTTGATGTTTGGAGCTACTACCAAGGATCGGTGTGCAGACCCAGGTCACTGCTAACTCTTGTGTACCACATCGTGGGGTGCAGAAAGTGAAAGATCACACCTGCGGGGAGGAGCAGCCGGGACAGGTGATTGTAAACTGACCAACGAGGTATTCCATCCCATATCCTTCATATTCAGTATAAAGCTGAGGGATCACAAGGGTCTTGACCCTTCCTGTTGGCCTTCCCTTCCCATCTGCTTTCGGGATCCTTCTGCTAGCCTTTGCTTCCCTTGGGGGCCTTCTTGCCTTCTGGGACCCTTCCCTTTGACCTTCTTTCTTCTCAGTCCTGCCTTTGATTCTGATTTGTGTGTTTCTGAGCCCAGCTCCTGAACTCAGTCCCTATCTGCTGCTAAGCCTGGTCTGGGACTTTGCCAGTGCCTGCTTCACTGCCTCAGCGGTGATGGTGATGAAATTGCCATTAGGGGGAAGTTGGGTTGGATACTGGTTTTGTATATATTTGTATATATCCCATTTTATTATTATTATCTTCATTAAAGCTGTTTTAGTTTTCTTTTCTTATCCAGAAGCCTCTCTTCCATTCCCTTCCTCTCCCATTTGGGAGGGGAGTGGGCCATAAGTCTCTCTCCCTTATCCTCTTTCTCTTCCTCTGCTGGGGGGGGTGGGGAAGAGGGGTTAACAGAGGGCGTCTGTTGTAGGTATGGTGGACTGGACCTAAACCTCGACAATACCTATACATACAGACATGTACATATACTTACAGGTATATACACATATAGAAAGCTGAAGCTCTGAGAAGTTAATGAATATACCACACCTACAATTTAAGAGTACTAAGCCAGTGCAGGAAAGAGAAAGTACTACAAATGCATCTCTGCTGACAGCTTGTGCGTTTCATTCCAGCCTGTTGCAATGTAAAATATTTTTTTCTTTCAGCATACCTAAAAGACACAGTTTACAATGAAAGCACCACAGGCCTTTGGTACATGTGTTGGTAGTAAGATAACAGGGCACTCGTTGTAAGAAGACAACCAATTGAAGAGACTCCTTGTACAGTTGAGTGGCGGCACTAGAATTTTCAGTGTTCAGATGTAATTACAAAACAGCTGTGAAGGAAAATCAATTGTTCCTGGTCGTCAATGGCTAATTTTCCACAATCAGAATAAAGAATGCAATATGACATCTTTGAAATGAGCAAGTAATTGTTTCTCCTTTGGTTTTTTCTAACATATCTCTATTTATTTGTGCTATCTATCCTTTATTTGCTTCAGGACTACTCTTAAAATTCTTGGATTCTCCTAATTATGTTTAAACTCTGTTTAGCTGTAAAAACTCTTTTACAGAGTTCTTTGAGGTCATGATTTGTGATTCATGAAGGAAGACTTGAACAAATGCTTATAAATTACTCTGTGGTGGTTTCATAACAGAAGACTTGCTAAATGAAAAATGTTGAATCTCATCAATGAAATTGCACACTTATTAATATTAATAAGTATTTGACCCATCAGAAGACTGAAGTCTTCAGATTCTTTGTCCTGATCTTCAAAGTGCCTTTGAGATACACCTGTATTCTAATATGCTCATTTTCTTTTTGTTGACATTACCATGAAAATGGTAGGAGATGAAGAGAATTTTGTCCGTCATGTAGTGTGAGTAAAAGATTGCATGAGGAACCTCTGCAATCCAAATAATGAGATCAAATTACAATGTATTTGAATTCTGGCAGGAAAATATGAGTTTTAAGTTATTATCATTTGTATTATACCAGTGCTGTTAATATTGATTTAATCTTACACAGTGACAGAAATTTAAATGCCAGGAGTGATAGCTGTGCTGAACTGTTTTCAACATGTAAAATAGTGTAGTGTTCGATTAAATCACTCTTGATTCATTTGTTTACCTTATGCTGCACTGTATATTTAATCTCTCATTACATGATTTGGATCCTAATTTACATGGGGTTTGAGGCAGGAGAGCAAAATGCACGTATTTGCAGCAATATTCCCCATGACCTCTTTTTAGTTTGAGGGGACAGTCACTCAGAGAGAGAAATGCTCATGTGAGTGTGCATTTACAGGAGCCTACACAGCTCTTCAGGGCAAAACCTGACCCTGCTCTTGTTATGTGTATGTACAGTGCTTAGCCCAGTGAGGACCTGATCAATAATTTGAACCCTGAGGAGCTACATCCGTGCAGCCAGCTATTGAGACAACCGTGTTAACAGCTCTTTGGGAGCAGTCCAGGAGCAATACCATGCCCATTGCACTGTGCCGCTGTTACAACGACTTCCTGCTCTGGCAGGAGAGTAACAGCTGCTGGTGCTGGAGCACTGGCTTTTGGTGTTTACACCCAGCTGCATGTTGTAAAACTGCACTCATCTCTGGGGGGTAAGCTGAGGCACAGACTCTTGCAGCAAATGTGTCTTAATCACATTTTTTACCTTTTTTCCTCAGTCATCAGGGCTGATGTACTCCCTTCAGCCTTCGAGTCAGATGCCAGGGACCAAGACCTGTACATATTTTGTGTCACTGTTCTTAAATTAGCTTGGTCATTTAATGGCTATAGACAAGATTATGCTAAACACAGGCATTCTGAAAAAGATATTTAGCTGCAAAGCTGCTAAAAATACCTTGCAAAATAATAATAATGAGCTGCAGCTCCCATATTTCTCTGGCAAAAAAACAAACTTCGCAACTTCCAAACTAGTCTGCCAGAAAATTTTCCATTTGCGGCTTTGGGTTTAATATAAGAAATGTTACTGTAACAGCAATCATTTAAACACAGTATATTCCTTCAGAATTTTCAAGTAGCAAAATCTAGAGAGATGCTTAGAATCCAGACAAAACCATAAAATATTTTTAGAGTATTAGTGAGGACAGATATACTGCCATACATAAGTTTCTACCTAGGAGTTTTAAGAGACTATCTTTCCTTGGCAGAATGCATAGAAATCAATGAAATAAATCCGAGGCATGATCTATTAATTTACTCAGAATAGTGGGACTGACTTTAGAGAGCACATTAAATACTAGCAGTGGAGTTACTTTTTGGATAAAAGCTCTAAATGTTGACTCTCCTACTTACAGCAGTTTTACTAGTCATTCTGTAACTGTGATGAAGTTTCTCCTAATTTACAACAACGTAGATGAAATTAAAATAAGGATCAAATGGTTTCACAGATTTATTTCCCTGTGGTAGCTTCAGAGTTATACCAGGCAGACAGAGACCAAACATTGCATCATCTGGCAGTTCAGTAAACTCCCTTAAATGAATCTGATGATCTCAGCCCTGTTCCCAGGCAATAAATGTTTCCTGACAATGAGCAAGCAAGCAAACAAACAAATAAATAAATAAGTGCCATCACAACTGGTACTCTTCCTAAGAAGTCTCTATAAAGGGTTCAAACAGTAAGACCAAGGGCTGAAGGGTCACAGAGAACAATTTACTACGTCTTAAACAGTTTCCCAAGTTGGGGGCAGTTAACGAGGCAGTAGTGTGGTAGGAAAGGTGGTGGAGCTGCCCACAATTCTGTCTCTATGACCAGTGACCTTTTATGAACACTGAATTTGCATGGAAATTCTTTTCAAGCTGAAAACTGAGTGGAAAGAACTTTTCTAAATGAGTGAAAACAGCTCTTTGAAATGCTCAGTATGAGATGGGTGAATTGTTTATCTGATTGGCAAACTATGGACTCATATGAAGGTAAAAAGCCCAGAAAGAACATTATTTATGGGCATAACAGTGGCTTTGAGAGTGTGAAAATGTGATGAGCAGTGTCAGAAAGTGGTTGTCATCTGCAGAATTTGAAAGATAATTTATTAAGACAGTGTTTTGCAATTAAAAAAAAAATCTTGTCGAATAAATTTGTAACAGAAGAGGTTAAGAAAGAAGAAAAGCTGTCCCAGTGGCTTGCAGTAAAAGTGACAAAGAAGGGAAAGAGTTCAAGCAGGTATGATGTGATAAAGCATTTAGAATTGAATGAAAGAGCAGAAAAGGGAAGATTTAAGAGAAAATATCACCTGAAGACATCAAAGTTTAAATGGGTTAAATAAAAGGAAGGGTATCTAGCCAAGCAAAGATTTTAAAGGAAATGCAGGCTCTCTTAACATTAACATTTTGCTTGATCCTTACATTTCACAGCACTGCTTTATTTCCATCATTGGCACAGCTAATGTTTCTATCTAAAAGGGCATGTTACTGTTTGTCACACAATTAATGGCATGGGGGGAGGGATGCTAATGGTTGAGCAAGAAAGTTTGAAAAGTATTGACATTCTAGAACACATATCTAGCCCCAAACTACTCCAGATTCATCCATGCTAAGTCTCGCTTTGAGCCCTTTGCAGGTGACAGCATTAAGATTCCAGAAGGCACAGAGGTGCATTGAAATTCCCTGCAAGCTCTGAATCTCTCTCCATTGATCAGTGTGTCGGTCCACAATGTAGTCATGCACAGATGTTACACAACAACAGCAGCAGGTTACAAAGCTCTAAAAATATTTGGATTTAATTGAAAAAAAATGTAAATGTTTTAAGCTCTTTATTTAATGCCACAGCTTCCCCTTTGGCGTAAAGCAGTGGCTGTAGTAGCTAGAAAGTGGCTTATTCTTTTTGGAGACTACAGTTGATTCACACATAATTTGAAAGGGGCAAAAAAAGAAACAGAAAACATGGCATCTGAAAAATAGTGTAGACAGAAGAAGAAGGGGGAAAGCAGACACTTGAGAAATTTTTCAAGCATGATTCTTTGTCTTCTTGAACTCTGATTTAAAGGTTGCTTAGCAACAGTGGCAGTAACAGCTGGGACACCCTTGATCTTGTTGTGTAAACTATTAAAAATAGGTGATGGAAAGTGGCACCATGGAAACAATGACAATTCTGAAGCAGGTGTCTGCAGTGGTGCTTTGCTTAATGTCAGAGGTGTAAATTACTAAATTACTTTTTCCCTTTAATCTGAATTTTAGGAAGAAATTAATTTTTATATCCCCCAAATTAAATAAGACTGAAGACAGCATTATCCCATTCTGTGGCACTGACTTCTGATTACTCCTTTATATAGTTTCTTGACAGAATCTTTAGAGGATCTTCATTTCCACGGACTGAGATCATTTCACTTCAATGTATTACTGAAGCAGCCCTTCAGCAAGGGGCATAACTGGTATTTACAGTATTAACCTCAGCTATGAAAGGATCATAATCTTGATTTCAGCTGGACAGTTTAGCTAAAGTCTCACCCCAAATAACTATTATTAATAATAATAATATGAAAATGCTTACCTTTTACAGGGCTAATAATCATATCTAGGATTAATAAACATAGACAATGGAATCAGCAGTGCTTACTCTTAAAACATTCAGAGACTCAGGGTCAAGATTTTTTGAGTATGATTAGTAAATCTGGGGCATGCAGAGAGGACCAGTTCTCAGAAATAGTAATTGGAACAGGCTCCTTTTAAGGCTCTTAAATTCAATGTTCATGTTAAACCAGGCAAAATTTCTTTAAAAACATGAGACAATATCTTTTATTAGGCTAAGAATATTGAATGTGGATAAAACACTATGTATTATTGGTGACATTTTGATGCATTATTAACTTAAAATATTACAAAAGAGAAAAATTATCCCTGACTCATGGTATAGTTGTATTTTACATAGAGGTTTTTTTAATTATTATTTGTAATGAGGGGTAAACAAAGTCAAGTATTCAAAAATAACTCAGAGGCCTATATTATTTTGACATCTCTGTCCTTATTCTCTCATGGGGGTACTTGTATCCTGACTCACTAATGATCACCACATGTGATGTATGCAGTCACAATTGAAACTAAGAACTATCTGGAAAAGGAGCATAAGGAACTATCTATTTGGCTAACAAAACTGTAGCTATGAATCTAAATAACAGCTACTTCAGATATTCTGACTGACTGAAACAATGTCACTTCTTTACTGCAAGAAACTTGAAAAATTCAGCTCAACTTTTTAATACTGCTTCTGAAGTTGAAAACTGTTGTCTCCTCTGACCATCTTTCTTGCTGCTGAGTGGTTCATTGTTAAAGCAGTATCTTGTATCAGTCTTGCTTTTCCTTACCTTGGAATAGGGAAATTAAGGACTGCATGCATGATTTTGATATTATATATGTACTATTATTAGAAGATATTCTGAATCCCACAATGAGACAAGCTAGAGCTGACCTATAATGTTGCCTAAGGAATTAACTTCTACAGTAACCTGTCTGGAAAGTAAATTGTGGCTATAAACCTTTTACTTTTTGGTTTACAGCAAATTTGATAGAAACCTTTACTGCATTCTTGGCTAGGTGGGAAAACAAACAGTATAGGGTAGCATGACAGTCACGGACTCTTTGTTCTAATGTAATTTGGTCTTGCATACTTTCATACATTTTTAGTCAGAACAATTACACACAGGCACATTCAAATAGTCAAACTGACTCTGGGCTGTATTTGAAGAACATAATAGTATTAAACCTTTATGCTCAGCACACATTTCTTCAAAGACTCTTCTGTTGTGTGCAAGAACAATGTACTAGCCAAGCAGATAGACTTGTCTTCCTGACCTGCATGCATTAAGCTAAGTGCCAGAATTGACTTCACAGAAGTCTGTTCTTGCCAATAATTTCATAGGAGCCATTCTGCAATAATCCAGTAACATTATTTTTTTTACTAAAATTATTTTGTGGATAGTGTATTTGATTTCATTTGTTCTGCCCGGTATGAAAGTCAGCCTGTCTTCCTCTGCAATTTAGATGAATGGGGAATTGGCCCAAAAGCTAGGATTTATTTGCAGTATTCTGTCATTTGGTTCTTATTGTTAGCAGCTGATTCACAAAGAAAGCCACTTTTAAAACTTTTATTGAGGAATTTAGGTAATGGGGCTTATTTCAATTTGTGGCATACCCAAACGCAAGGCTGGCAGCTACCAGGTGGGGGGTGGAATAGAGTCTTCTCATTTTTAACCTGAGTATTACTCACTTGAAAAAATCATCTGAAGTCAATGGAATTACCTAATGAATAAAATAGTATAATTGACTATAATATCTCTTACTGATTAAGAAAATATTTCAAAATCTATACCTGATACTGAAAGTGTCATGGAAATTATTAAAGATTTTCTTTAAGTATTTCAGGGAAAATAAAACTATGACTAATCTATACCTTCAAATATCTATTATACCAAGGTATTCCTTGAGTTACGCCAAGAACTGTGCCAGCTTAAATGCTTTACAATATAAAGGTGTTACAAGTTGTCTTTACTATTTGCTAGTATCCTACATTTTTAGAGATTCCTGAATTTCTGTATGCACAGATACATTTTACTCTAACAACCAAAGCCATTAGGGTAGGATATCACAGGCAATGAACTCCATTTTACAGAAGGATTATCAATTAGGAACTATTGTAGAACTACACTACTAGCATATCAAAGCACTAGAAACCACCCAGTGTATGACAGTAACTAAGTTATGTTCTTTAGTAAACTTTTCAGCTAACATTTTCTCATAAATGTGTCCACTCCATTGCAGGACTTTGAAGGATAAATCCAGGGGAGAGATAATGCCAGTGTTTTGATTATTAGCTGAATGTTTCTTTAGATTCTGCTGACTGGCACTTTAGACAGATATTTTTCCACAGCTATTTATAAGGCTAAAAACCTTCTTTCTTCCCTTCTTCCTTATTTGCCACTTGCACAGAAAGCCCATATATTTAGGAGATAAAATATTTTTTTTGATAAGTCCAAGATCAGTAAGGAAACCTTACAGGAACTTAGGACCATCATAGATCTACTGGTAGGCACTACCAATCTGTTTTAAGCACAATGTATAGATATATATAAGTATATAAGCACAAGGTATTAAAGATATATATATCTTTAATAGGCATATTAAAAAGTCCTGCAACAACAACACACTTCACTGAACAAATTTGTTTTTTTTTTTATTTGAAGGAGCTAGGGCAAACAACTAAAGCTACAGAGGTTCATCATGTGCCTCAATGTATTGCTGCAATGGTCTATGATATTCAGCAAGGAAAAAAAAGAGCAGTGTAATCCTGGGCTACCTGGTGGGGCTGAAACATACTCTAATTCATCACCTGGTTGGGCTGAACGGCTGCCTTGAGGCTTTTTAGGTGGATTTTGAGACTACAAACTCTTTAGCTCATTTGCTCTCTTCTCTGTTTGTATAACACAAAGCATTAAGTCCCTGATTTAAGAAGGGGAACCTCCTGAAGCTGCCCTTCGCAAATTAAATAAAACCAAAATAGTTGCATTATACATAGTATTATGAATCTTCCCACATGCCTCTTCCACTTTGGCGTTGCTTTTGTCACCAACCAGATTTTTTTCTCTTGACTGATAAAACTGATGACTGAGGTGGAATAGAGAGGGAATAAAAAAAAAATCATGTGCCTTCATCTGGTCCCACTGAGCAGTTTCGGAAGCAGGGAACAGGGCATGCTCTGCTTTTTGGGGTTTTACAGAAGGCTGCAAGGCTAACTTGTCTCTGCATGCTGCCATCTCGGCTTTCTGTGGAGTTTGGAGGTTGGCCTGGAGCTGTGGGACAGACCAGGGGCCAAACTTCAGCCAGTGCCTGAATGGCATCCCAGTGCCTGGCATGGGGAGGGTCTGCCCTGGGGCAAGGGTCTCAGGTGGGGCTGGTCTAGTAATGCCCATGAGTGCACTCAGGGCCCTGACACCTTTCTCCTCTGTTAGGAGAGAAATTTCCCATCCCTATTTCAGTCTCCTTTCCCCATCCTTCACTCCCTCTCTTCCAGCCTTTCTGTCTACATTCTCTCAATTCAGCATTTTCAGGATCTGTGTGTGACGCTGTTTTTTCTATATGCTAGCTAATAAACATATGGAACAGCCCAACAAGACCATGCTCTTGCTGATTTCACTGCCTGCTGGGCAGTATAATGAACTACCAAATAAACTTTTTGCCAGCAATATTTTGAGATTAATGCTTTAAAAAAATAAGCGTAAGAATGGTAATACAAGTGTTGAAAACCAAACTAACAATATTCCATGTTTCTCAGAAGAGATGTATTTTATTCTCGCTATGCCTTGACAGGTATCTTCCCAACAGGACTGCAGTTGGCAATATAGAAATTAATTAGATGCTCAAGATAATTAAAAACAGATTTCTGAGTGCTTTTGGGAAAGAGAGATGTGAAATGAAGGGACATGTTCTTAAATGGACTTACAGACTATAATTTTACAGTTCAGTTCCCCTCAGCATCCTTATTAAAATTAAAGTTACTTTCAGTCTGTTTGCAGATTTACAGTATTCACAAAATAATTATGGACACTTCTTTGCCAAATGAAATACACATTAAAAGGTTGTTTTGTTTTGTTTTTCCCCTGGTAACAGCATTTAATATAGGGGTCAGTGGAAACATGAATATTTTAGTCACAAGGCAAAGAAAAGCATAGAGAAAAATGAGCGAGATTCATGAGGATATATTGAACACCTAGATGTAAACATGTGCAGTGAAGATTCCTTTTCTAGAGGGATAGTAGGACTACTAACAGTCTCAGAAAACTTAACTCCAGCAACACATCTGTGTCCTGGCACCCATGAGCCAGAAAGAGTCCAAGAAACCTTTGACAAGATAGAGCTGGTTTCTCTTTTACATTTGCACAAGCTGTAGAAATAATGAATATGGGGTTTGCCTGAGAACTTCTCCCATTCTCTCAAAAGATAGGAGGCATTTCCTCTGCTTTCTCCTTCTCTTATGTTTTTTCCCAGTGGAAGGAAGTATTGGAAATGTTAGAAGGATTTGTTTCCAAAAACGTTTCAAAGATTCATGTGACTATTTTAGGAAAAAAAATTCATCCATTGATAGTTTTACACTGAGAAGATTATGCCTTTTTAGTGCCCTCGTATCTTAAATCAAAATAAATGCTTTCCTGATTACCCAATGAAGTAAAAAGAAGTGAGACCCAGTAGAGAAAATGATGCTTTCAGTAACGTTATGCAATTTTGTCTATGTGTTACATATTTATTGAAAAGATTGCTTATTCGTCTGTGTGGGTATTACTATTTTTTTTAATAATATCTTTTTCTTTTCAAGGCTCACTGTCCCTTCTGGCACTGGAACTACATAATACTGAGTATGTGTGACACCACATTAATTTCCATAGCAGGGGATTAGGATATTACAAACATGGGATTAGGTCCACTTGAAGGATCAAAGCAAAAAGAGAAGTGAGATGTGAAGAATAAACCCTTTTTTTTTTTTTTTCACCAAGCAAAAAAATATCCAGGATAATAGGGTAAAAAAGAAAGAAACCAGTCAACTGAATGTTTGTAATTTATCCTGAACTCCTGATCCATGAGGATATTGGATTTTACCTGATATATTTTTTACCAGTAGAAAAATTCTGAGTTGTTTGTTTTCTTTTGCTTTCCACTGCAGCAGCGTTATTCATACAGAAACCAATACAGAATCTGAAACAATATCCTGAGGCCATTTTCATACAATTTAGCTTCTTGTATTCATGTGCATCAGGGAACAGCTACACTTCCCATTCACGTTGCTAAGCTATTGCAGTACAATTTTGGTTGATTTTTCCATTGATGTTAGATCAGTGTATAATTAGCAGTGAATAACTTATTCCATGAATTCAACCTCATTTTCCTGTTTGTGGAATGTCCGCAAATAGATAAAAACCTATCCCTTATTCCATTTCACTGTAGAATGAAAAGAAGCTTTCTAGTTTAAACTCTGTAGCTTTGTGAATATTGTGCTGCAATTATTCAGTAACTGAATTTGGGTATTGAATGGATGTTTGATAGTATGATTTTTCACCTAATCACCATAACTTTTAATAACTTAATTCAAAAAGTGTTACAATTTCAGGATGTGAGATTCATCTGATACAAATTGGCTATTAAATTTGTTGAGCGTATGAGGCTGAAGAAAGAAAACTGAAGCAGGATATTACGTGTAGAGATGTTCCGGACAAAACAGGAAACTATAAAAGAAGTAAAGCCCACTGGGTCCAAAGAATCCATCTTATTTCTCTGCAGGAAAATGTTTAGAAATATCCCACAACATTCCTATAAGAGGTTATAACTTCCTTCTTAATGGACTGATCAGTTCATTAATCAGAGTCTTGACAAACCAAAGGGCTCCAATTCATTCAGAAAATGTGTCAAGAGGTACATGATTTTAAAATTTCTTTTTCGTGTTGCTTTCCTTTGTTACACTAAATCCTATCCTTTTTGTTGTCCAAGCAATCATCAGTTTTGCTTTCACATTAGAACACGGTAAGTTAAATAAATGGGACAATGTCTCATTTCATAGAAAATTTCCATAGTAGGTCTGAAAAATGTGTATTTAAATTTAAATGTATTCTTTTTGATCTACCTCCATATGTAAGTATTGTGTTCCTTGAGGATGAATGAAGGTGCCTGTCTATCAAATACTCAGAGATGGCAAACTTTATGATTAATCCATTTTAACCACACTCTAATTTTTTGTCTGGCTATAGGCTGGCTCACCTCAGGTGCTCTGTATTTAGCTGGTGGGTATTAGGGAGGCTTATCTCACAGAGAGTAGGGTGAGCCACAGAAGTGCTTATCCTGACCTTGGTAGGCTTACATCAGTTCCTTGTAAGTGATCATGCATGTGTGGAAAATATTTTTTGAAAATTGTAGTGTTGTGGTATGCACCACAAAGTATTCACTTAAAAGTACTTATTACAATCAAGCAATCAGCATAGATAGGAACAAAGTGAATGAAGAGCAAATGGAATTCCCTATTTGTCAAGACTGAACACTGATCCCTGAACCAACCAAAACATCTCCCCCATTTTCCTGCAAACTTGCTAAATAAAACTTTCCTTTCAATGAACTTTGCAAATTAGACTCACATCCTGTGAGTAAATTAAAAGTAAGTATACAGTGCCAATGCATGAATGACAGAACCACCAGCAAATCTAATTGTGTATGGAACTTGAAGATTTCACTGGAGAGTTCTTCATTGAAAATAATTATGTGCACTCTAGGCTCTGCACTCTAGGCTGTAGAGTCTGGAGAGCTTAAAATTTAAAAAAAATAAAGAAGAAAAGAAAGCAAAAGAGTGAGTGAGAGCATTTTCTTGCTAGGCATGTTTATCCAAGCTCACAGCTCAAGATTAATCCACAAGGGCACAGAGGCAGAAGATTAAGGAACTGAAGACAGTCTTCATTCTTTGCTGAATTTTATTTTTGCTTTGAAGCTATTTGAAGGAATATGTCCATAATATCACATTCTTTCAAACACAAGGCGTTGTTCGTGAAACAGTTGTCCAATACATTTGTATCATCTGTGTAGTGGCACATGTATACAATTGCACAACGAGCTGTATTCTCACAGATGCTGCAGAGGACTTTATCATATGTGAGTAAGACATCAAAAAAAATCCCTTTTTCCTTGTTTTCAAGTGATGCTAAAGCTAATGCTATATTTACACTGAGGAGGGTATGAGAATTTTGATGGAACATAGTATTCACAAAAGGTTATGAAGCAACAAAATAAATTCCTCATCTAAATTGAAAGATTCAGGAATCATACAAAACACAGGCACTCTAAGTACACAATACAGAATAAGAAGATAAAATTTAATAAGTGTTAAAGTTTGAGTTGAATATGAGAGAAGCAGTCAGACACTCAGACAGCAGAAACGTGCTCTAAAGACATTAATCCAGCCTTACACAGCACACCAAAAATTTAGCTAAATAAAAAAAAAAAGTGAGGTGTGCCTATAGACAACTAAAGAGTTCAAAGTAGAACACAGTGTGTCAAATTATTTACTGAACACCTGAAATTATTTGCTTAGTTTTAATATTACACTGGTGGATTTCTAGTTATCTAAGATCGTTATTGGCCATAATATTGTATGGCTAAATGTACTAAAAAAATAAACAGTTATTTTTATTGGAAATAAAAGTAAAATTGTAGTATACAGAAAACATTTCATAAACATTGCCAAAAAAAGGATATGAAATAGGCTGTGAAGGGAACTAAGAATTCAAAAAGTAATGGGTGAGAAAAATTGCCATAAATAATGCAATTACTTAGATGTGTCAGAGAAGAAATAATTTTCTACACATTAATGAAATAAAAAATACTGAAAGAAAGTCATTGATTCTGGTAATGGGAAATGGGCAAGATAAGACCCAGATGACTTAAAGGACTGTGTAGATTAAGGTAACTTGCAGCTGTCTGACCACAGAAAAATTACAGAAAAAGAATTCTGGAAAGTGAATATATACAGAAACATCAGAGTGTGTCTTGAGTCTACGTGGGACTAGACTTCTACCCTGCACTGCTTTTCAAAGTTCATCATAGCAAGACTACTGCTATGCACAATGCATTATTCTTATCCTCACATAGTTATTCTGGGGCAGTTATACTTAGTTCTATAATGTCCTAGAAAATCAAGAGATTTGGGAAATGGCACAACTTGTCCTTCTCAACATGAGATATAAGTAATTCCTTCCTTGAACACTTTCTCATTTAAACTATGTCATACAGAACAAAGGAGAATTTGTGGTTTTAATCTGCAAAGGAGATTCAGGGGTAAATGAAACACCTGTATGTTTGTGTGCGTTAGTTTCTTCAACCAGAATTTATCTAACCAAGGTTCAAGACACATAGGTGAACATATGATTAACTTTAAGGACTGATAAAAACTCTTCCCCTGCTAACTCAGAGGAAACAGAATTTCACCTCATACAGTGCTTGTCTCTCTCTCACAGGACAGTAATAAGCAGTTGTTTGAAGACTGAATATCCAGATGCTAACTGTTGTGAAAGTAAACTCCATGTGTAAAACACACAAATCAGAGGTCAAAAGCACAGCTGCAATTTTGTTGTAAAATACTTATGGACAATCTTTTAAGAAAAGCATTACTTAATTCAAACACTACAATTGCTTTTGAAGGAAGAACCATGTAAGGAGGCTATGCTTTTCTTCTGCCCCAGATGTTGTAGGTCAAGAACCAAGGAAAACCCTTAGACAAAAAACATTTACCTCTATTATCAAACTGCTATCAAACCCAGAAAACCTCTGAAATGACTTCCATTCCAAGCACTGCAAACCTTTCTAATTCAGTGGAAACAGAAGCCAAATGATGATGATGTATTTGGAATGATATGTATTAGTCTCAATATCAAATGTTCTTCCCAGTCCTTGGAGCTGCATTGTCGGAGTGCACTCTGTCTACAGTTGTCCCTGAATCAGAAGCAGGAAGCTAAAAAATGTTTGTCTAGACCCTGATGAGAATTTTAGTATCTAAAGTAAAAGTAAGAGCATAAAATTATTTCATGGTCTCACATGAACTGGGTATATACTACTGAATTACCAGTATTTTTGTTTTGCAAATATCTCTTCTTTGAACCACATACACATATAAATGGCCTTCACAATTCACAAGATTGATATTTAGGACTTGAAATGTCTCTACAAGTACATCTGGCTTGTACAGAACCATCTCATTTCATCTTCTTTACAACTTCAGGATCTCATGCAATGTTTCTTAATAGCTGTAATAAAGTGGCTCCATGCAAGAAAGTGACAGAAGTGCATTCTGCCAGCAAAGAGAAGACAACATTTGCCTGTTTTATCTTTGATGTACACTGTACACTGAGGAATTAAACATTTTCTTGGCCATGTGCTTTAGAGCTTTCTGTCAACTTCGGATTTTCATGTTAGACCACAGCAAAACCTCCATTATTATGGCTTACAATGAGTGTAGGAAATACTGTAATAAGAAAATATATGAGAGGAACAAAAACAGTGTACTGCAGTGCACATAAACAATGGCACAGTGAGTTCAACAAGACAGACTGATTCAATGGGAGTCAAAACCATTTTTATCTAAATAAGTAAGACACAAAATCTGCATTAAGCAGTAGATATTTTCTCTCTTATTTCAGGCTTTGCATAACTTTTACTATGACTGTGATATAATGTTCTTTTTGTTGGGCTTTGTTTTTTGTTGGTTTTTTTTTTTTCCTTCTGAAAGTAAACGAGTGCACTGGCATTTAGTTCTAAGGTTGTGCAAATTCTACTTAGTTAGCTAGAAGTAAATAGCTTGTCTGGTATTTTCATAGAAGCCTGAACATATGCAAATCCCTTTGGCATTATAAAGACAGTAAAGGTTCTAACTCACTTTTAAAAGAGTTCTGTATATATGATGGGTATGCTCACAGAGCAAACTTCGATGTCACAACTTATGTTGCTCTTTCCTTCCTTACATTACCTTTTCCTCTGCAGGTCTCAAAGACACCTGCTCTGCAAGTTACTTCCTTGTTTAGAGAAGGAGATTTTTGGAAGATTT
The DNA here is from genome assembly GCA_013400335.1 of Eurystomus gularis. NCBI lineage: Eukaryota > Metazoa > Chordata > Aves > Coraciiformes > Coraciidae > Eurystomus > Eurystomus gularis. The sequence goes on along the minus strand of VZZY01018549.1, from coordinate 103,899 downwards.
CTTCATACATGGCCAAAATGTTAAATACAATTTAGGTATCACTACCTGGGCAATTCAGTTCAAGAACCCCTTCAAAATGCACTTCTAACCTGCTCTTTGTACTATTCTTAATTTTCTTAGATAATTTTTAGCTTCTTCCTGCCTACCCTGTCAATTTACTCACAGTTTTTCAGAAGAGACTGTCAAATTTGTTCACCTGTCAGTAATTACATTGTCACTTAACAACAACAACTCAGATGGGGGATAAATAGTTCACTACAAGATGAAACCTATAGTGGCTGTAGCTATTAGCTGCCAATGTTATGTTATACAGAAGAAAACTTGAATGCAATGGAAGGTTTCCTAAGGATTCCAGCATCTAGAAACTGGAACTTGTGCCTGCAAATTAAATCCACAAAAGACAAAGGAAGTCCGGCTTTTATAGACTGGCTATGGCAATGAAGTCTTGGACATTAATTAAGTTATCAAGGGAAGCAGAGACCAGTTTCCTAGAAATTGCATTAATGCTGTGGGCTTCAGATTACATGTCTGAAATTTGACCATGTCCTTTGCCTTAGCACCTTCCTAAACGTCTGAGCACCTGTATGGCAAGAAGTGAGACTGGACTTCACTGTTTGTACCTGAACTTGAGTAAATATGCTAATTGATATGTTTCCAAAGGCAGCTCCAAACAACTGTTTGGAGGTTTCCCTACTTGCACTCTGTTTGGATATAAACAACCTTAGTTCAGAAACTGAGTAGCCATATGGTCTTTTACTTTACAAGGGTTTAAGAGGAAAAGGTTGAATTTGTTTCAGGGAATGGCATTAGCCTTCAAGCCTTGTGGGAAAAGGCTTGAAGGAAACTGATGATGATCTCACTGTCTACTGAAAACAGTATATTTCTACAATTTTCTTCTCAGTGCATAAAATAACAGACTAAATATACCTGAGGCATCCTAGAAAAGCAGTTCTCCAGGATACTGTCACTGCCTGAAACTCTAAACGTAACTGTAGACACTAGTTTAGCTCAAGCTCTCAGTGCTTGTCATTTGTTGTGTTAACAGATCACATTGCGGATCCACAAAGAGAAACTTAAAGATTGTGAATTTGAGAAGATACAAATATGTTTAGGTTTTATTATAATATAACAATAACAGAGCCAGTACAGATGAAAAATGGTAACACTGTCAAGGATATTCCATCTCCTCAAGGCCTCCACACACCAGATCCCTGCAATACAACTATAGTGTGTGAGTCATGAGAGAGATATCTGGAAAAGGCGAGTGATGCTTTTCACAATAGCAGTGGTAGTGAACAACTTCCCAAGCTGAATTACTGTGTCAAGTTTTCTAGACCTTTGGCTTGTCGAAGTCCAATTTTCAGTCTGGTATGTCCAGGTATTGAGTCCTGTGAAAAAAGAGTAGATGGAGAGACAGTTTCCCACTCTGATAACCCGTTAGGCTCTTGTTGATAAATTCTAATATGACTGACAATTCAACATAAAATGAGCATACAGAAAGCATTCAGCAAGAGGATCTTAAGCCTCTGTAACTTTCTGCTGCAGAACTAGATGCCAGAGGTAGATTTCAGTCTAATAATTAGCTTAGAATAGCATTTTCTCTTTCTAAGAAATGAAAATTATTAGAGACACAGAGACTCTAACATATAAGAGTAAGATTTCTCTTACACTGGTAGTCATAAATGAAATATCGTGTACTTTTAAAATGAAGTTAGATGTCAGATTTTCAGAGTTTATGGATTTATTACAGCTAAGAACATATTTTGTCAAGAATTTTAAAAAAGTGTTCAAATAACAAATATGTATTATTAATGAAGAAAAAGCTGTCTTTAAAAAATAAAAATATTCAGAGAACACATATTTGAAATCTAAAGTTAACTAAGACTACCATGGCAGACATCCTGGAATCGTTTTTAAATATATCAGTCCAATAAGATTATTATTTTAAGTAGAAATATTTTATTTATCAGGGATTAAAAGGCTTGATAAAAACTAGGTAAAATTCTTCAAAGACAATGAAAGAAACTTTACTGTCATGCACAAGTATATCATTAAATACTTTTGTATGCCAAAGTGTTCCACTTTGAATAATTTGTTTTAAAAGCTAGAGTACACACATGATACTATTCTTATTAAACAGAATGCTGAACCTGAAAATTTAATGACATAAAGCAGCATCAGTGCTTTGGAAACTGCTGTCTCTTTAGTCTTCTGGAAATCCCAGAGAAATAGCTGATGAAATTTGGGTTTATTGCCACATGCAACAGAAGGGTGTGTCCCGTTGTTCCAAGAGACAAAACCCCACTGACCTCATGCCTGAGCTGCATGTTCAAATTACTTTATCTTTAGTATCAACAAAACTGTTGTTAATCAGGCCTTTCATTCTACAGATTAGGGGATAATCTTGCAAGATTCTGAACAGTACTGAGTGCTACTAAGAAACCTGAACTTTCAATGGAATTGAAGGAGAACATCAACTTTCAGTATCTATTCCTAAACTAAAAATGTATGTTAAACATTTAGATTTCTGTACCCATAGTCAGAAACTGGTATACACACTCTAAGCAGTGTGCTTGTGCCACTGAGAGAAAAGCCACAGGTGATTGGCTTGATTTCCTTCACTTAACAGTAACTACTATGGACAACTAGAGCATAGCATGGTGCAACATCAAATTGAACCTACCTGAACAGCATTTTCGTTCACTATCTGTGTTATATCTGGAAACCTTTTTAGTGTTCAGTGTACATTCTGGTCCATGAAATACAATAAAATGGTGAGATTAAATCTGACAAGTGAGTAATTTTTTTCAAGGAATAAATCTGTAGACAAAATCTGTAGACATCTGTAGACAAAAGTTGTGTTAATAAAATTATCAGGAAGTCAGTTGCAAGTATCTTCTCCAAAAACAGTAAGAAAAAGATCCTAAATAACTTTGAATTTCATAATAGTTACGCAAAAATTCCATCTTTTTATATGTGATAGGTGTTTGTACTCTCATTGTGCTGTATAGGACCTATTGCACCTGCCACTCACACAAAGTGTGAAAAGAATTTCACAGAACAAAGTGCAATATTTGTTCCTTAAACTATTTTTGTATTGCACACAATTTTAAAAAATTTCCAAGCACTATGGATAAAACAAACATACAGCGACTTGTACTAGGATATTTTTATGAAGTGCCTGTTCAAAGATAGAGACATGAAAAATCTCCAATTGATCTGCACAGAATTATTCTTTTTAAGTTTTATTTGGAACTACTATGACAAAAGATATTTCATAAGGCAAAAACATCTCATGGAGTCATCTATCATTTTTTTGTGTTATGTTTTATATAGTGATTGTTTTCAAAGTTTGACTAATTGGTCTCATTCTATCAGTAAAAGGCTTCAGTATGAAAATATGCAAGTAATATTGACTAGAAACTTTTCAGAAAACTAGTGAAAGCAATGGAGTGTAAGAATGGAAAGCAGAATTTTTTTCCCAGGAAGAAAGTAGAAACTACTTGTTATTGATCATAGACATAGGAAAGTTAATTAGCACCTGCTAATTAATAATTTTAGAAAAATGCACTTAAAGATAAAGAAGGATTCTACAACTAGATAGTTGCAGAATTTAAAGAGTGAATTTAAAAATATATTCATTAATCTTTAGAACAATCAACGTGGGGAAATGATGATTTTTGGGCAGTGTTAAAACCCTGAACTAATTCCTTAAATTTGAGCTGTGATGGATTAGAGGTTAGAAGAAGAGGTTCATAATCAAGTTGAATTCACACATGAAGAATACCAGCTATTTCTGGTATTTTCCAGTTCAGGGACAAAGTGTTAGTCAATAACTTAAAACACCCAAACCTACCTGAACCCAAGTCATTGAGCATGAATCCTTTAGCAGACTAAATATTTGAAATAAACTTGAAACGAGTATAAACTTGAAAGGTTTATACACAAAAACGCTCTTTGATGCATATTCTATAGACCTAAGATTTTAGGTCTATAGACCTGTAGTGACAGGGGACAATGGTTTTAAAAGAAAGAGAGTAGATTTAGGTTGGACGTAAGGAAGATGTTTTTTATTACAAACCTGGTGAGGCATTAGAGCAAATTGCCTAGAGAAGCTGTGGATGTCGCATCAATGCAAGTGTTCAAGTTTAAGTTGGACAGGGCTTTGAGCAACATGATCTGGTGGAAGGTGTCCCTGCCCATCTGCCCATCACAGGGTGGTTNGATTGTTAAATCATTCCAGATCACAAGATGATCCTTAAAGGTCCTTTCTGATCCAAATAATTCTGTGGTTCTATGATTCTATGAATTTTTTTTGCTGTCGTGGCTTATTTCTGTGATTTCTTCTCTAATGTGCTTCTGAAAACCTGGATAACAGCATTTACCTGGAATATATATTCTAGGTCTAAACACATTAAAGATCATGAAGAACCTAACTTCAAGGGGAGCAGGGCTATGTCATGTACATTGTACAGTATTTCTGTCATAATGGAACTTCATGAAAACTTATAGAAATAGACTAAAGTAGGCAAGTCATGTAAATAGATAAAAATTATCTCCTTTTGGATACATGATTGTTTTAGCAGGACTGCCTTATAGCCTAACCTTCTATTTGAAAAGGGCTTGGGCTAAATTTGATTTACATTAAAAACAAACAAACAAAACCAAAAGAGAAAAGGATGAAAGTTCAAGGGCAAGGCATAGCTATGTTGTGATCTGGAATGATTTAACAATCGCTAGCAGGCTTGCTGCAATAGATAGATTTTTCCAACTTTAGTCCAGAGCTTTCAACACTCTCCCATCTCCCAGATTCGATTGCTTTCTATGAGATGAGGGAGGGTGTTTCTGACAGCACTTCTTGATTTAATTTTGTACTGTTGGGCAACAACATATCAACTGTAGCGCACCCCTGGTGGATTTGTACAAGCTGGGGGATACAGCAATATTCTATTGGATTTTTTACTATCATAGGCATTATGCCAGACACAACAGAGAGAATTAATTATTAGCAGCACTGCTATCCTTCTAACATAGCTTCAAGGCACTATTGTGTTTGCTCTCACTGATGGTGATCATTTCTCAATTGTTCCATGTATAATGAACTGCATATGCCTCACAGATTTCAGCCCTTAATCTAGCAGGTTATCTTGTAACCAAAAATCCTGTCATTCCTCAGTATGCAGGTATTGGAGCCTGTGATTTAAACTACAAACCTCTCTGGTGTGGCAGTAATGTGTACAGGATTTCACTGAAGAACATGCTCTGGCCAACACATGTGACATGCTGTATGACTGAAGTCAGAGGGTAGCTGCATGGGGTGTTGCAAGGACCTCAGAAAAGATGTAGTTTGGTCAACAGTAGTTACCAGCAGTTCCATAATGGGCAGAAAGTTCAGCCCTGGTGCAGAAGTGACAAGTATGGACTTACTGGGGAGATCTGATGGGTCAGTATTGCCTACACTTCTCCTATATTCCCACTACTTTGAGTGCACCTCTGTCACATTTCCAAACATCTGTAGAAATAAAGAAATTCAGACTTTGGGAATTCTGCAGTCAAAGTTTGGAAGAATACCGGTAAATTTGAGGAAGATTAAAGAGATTCTCTGTTTTGCCGAATAGGAACAATACATACCAAAGATTTTTTACAGTAGTACTGCAAAGGTTGATGGTATTTTTAAAGCACAGTAGAGCTTTTGAAGGAAAGTACTATCTAAAGCCTTGATATTTTCTAAGTAAAAGTAATGGATATTCTTCTTTTAACTTCCATGTTCGTTGCACAAGCTTTGAGCATTATCATGTGATTTTAGCCTTCAGTCTTTTGCCTATTCGTTTGTTTTCAGGGAACAATCCCCACAGAGCAATACAGAAAAAAGTGAAATCTATGAGTAACACTATCTGTTCTCAAATGTCCATACAGAACGAAATTGAAATGGTAATTATTTACTGTGTTAAATAATGTTCCTTTAATGTCTAACATTTATTTTGAATGTTAAAATTTAATTACTGTGTAATAATAAAGACCCTTACAGCACAATATCTTTCAGCACAGGGGGCTTATGTGGCAAGTTTCCATACATTATTTGTACATTTTCAATTTGTTTAGTACAAGAGTATAATTAGGGAGAATTATAAGAGAATAGAAAACAGTTCGATTTTGTCAGATATGTATACAAATACAGCATGATACAAGAGAGCAAAGACTAATAAAAAAGAAAGGGCAAAGCATTTAACCAAAAGAAAACTTTATCTGCAAGAGAATGCAATTGAAACAGGAATAAGATGGTTGAGTAACTCAGTTATACATGACCCTGTTAAAGATGATCAGAATGAGCACCTGAAATAAATGTCAATATGATCCAGAATACCCTCCAAGAATACCAGAACTAAAACAAGGGACAAGCTAGCACGTGTCTGTCCTACAAAACTGATGTTGTTGTAGATATTGCTAGAGAGAATATTACCCAGGACACAGAAGCCGTTCTCAAACAATGAATAAACGTGTTCACATGGAAAAACCATCTCATGACATTGCTTCTTAAGCCTCAAACTGGGAAAGTAATCATACACATAAGGTCACTACAAAATAATGCACTTATTACATACCTAAAAGAAGGACAGAAGGGTAAACAGATAAAGAAGCTTACAAGAGAGAGTGACTGAAACATTATACTAAATTCTATAGCTGAGGGTATAAGACAACAAGGATCCAAGGGGATAGATACTTATGAAAGCTGCAAGAAAATAAATTCCTAATTTTGAGCTTGAGTGAGAAGAAAGTTAACTAGCTACAGATCAAGCAACAAATACTTAAAAAATTATCTCCTTTTTGGCCTCCACATGCCAAATTGTGAAGCACTTGGGTTTTAAATGAAATATTGTTGGCTTTCTGACTTTTTTTTTTTCAATAGTATTCTCAAAATAGTATAATTTTGTGATTGGGTGTCGTAGTAATATCTCAAAACCAAACAACAAAAATTGTGTTCGTCTTACTGTGCAAAAAATACTGTATTTTATTGAGATCTTAGCACACTACAACCAACTCAGCCTCTATATATTTGGCTCAGAACGACTACTAAACTTCTCAAACTTAAGTAGATTATTTAGTCAAAACCCCTTTGATCTCGTAAAACATCATCTGGGACAAGGGCTTAAATCAAGCAAGGTTTGGGTAACTAAGTATCCCACACCCTCATAGAGAAAATTATCCATAAAGATTTTATTGTTAACAAATAATATATATACCATATAATATGATACAATGGACATTTGCAAGCTCCAAAGAAGATAATATTTAGTTGCATGTTACCCATAGCTCAGATTTTCTGAAGTTCTAGTGCTTGCGTTTAGCATTAAAATCTTTGGAAAATTAGGTCTTTTGCAGATGAAGTAGTATAACATTAGTATAATCCTGTGAATCCTTAGAAGCCTTATTACCACTGCAATTTGCTTTGCATAAGTTTACAAACTACAAAATAATTTTAAATTAAAATGCAAATGCTAATTTGCTCTTTACTATTTATTGATTAGTTTTACAGGCAAATACAGATACCTGCAAATCTCTAAAAGGAAATTCACTCATCTTCAATGTTCTCCCTTTAACAGTACCATTCACATGGCCTGTGAGAAATTACAAAGTTAGTAAACTAGGCACACTATATTTTTTGTTTTCTCAGCATGACATGCTCAAGTGAGTGCTGTGCCATGCAAAAGGAAAGAATATTAATATATTGTTCTGGACCTCTCTTGTTTAAAGCAACTAAGCATATACTGAGGAACAGGAAGCTAAGGAGATAATAGATTATTAAACAGCAGCTTTATAATCAATATCTTTTAAACACTTTTTCTCATATTCTAGTTGACATTAATACTCTGTTAGTGCAGTGTTTCTACAGATAATCAGTACTGTTAGTGAACTGGTAAATCTCCACTCACCCACTGTTCTGTTTCAGCACTTCATCATCTTCTCTCTTTATTCGTGCTATCTATGTTCCTTTCCTGAATAAAACAAAAAAATATCTATATGGAGAAAGCAGAAAAGATTAAAGCAATGCTGATCTTTGTCTCTGGAACTGTGTGATTACAAATGTATGCAATTACACCTGTAAGGATTTCTCCTATCTTGGCTTATCAGGGCAGTTGTTTGTGTTCTAGGTCCACTTCAGTCCTAGGAAGAACTTCTTAATTGCAAATGGCATTCCCAGAGCCATTTTGCTCCTTTGAATTCTTGTAGAAATTCTGACTTAGGGAAGAAATTATGTATATCTTAATTTTACTAATTATCTCAATTATCCCAAAACAACTGAGTAGCACCAAGTAGCACCCTGTAACAACTCTAGGTACTTCTGGGCACTATTTTGCCTTGTGTTCTGTTTTGTATTGACAAATGATAAAGTAGAGTTATATACATGATGCAGCAAGTAGAGGACCACATATGTATCAATCTCTCTCTCTTAAAAAAAATTATTACAGCAGTAAGAGGAAACAATACCAGCCTAGTCCTAATGTGGTACAGTTCAAGAAAATGAAATCATAAATGCAGTGTTTTCTCTGGGTTGTTTCAGTTTCAGTTTCTGAAAATCAGTTTGAGACAGGGAATGTGTGATACAAATGTGGTCCTGTTTATGTTAGAATTGAAAGCACTGGGATGCACTTTCACTCATGATCACTTATCCAGTATTTATGTTCTGTACTGAATGTGCTTAATACGTACTACTACAAAACTTAACATGTACATTTTTTGTGCACTTCCATTTGAGATAGTATTACAGTATTCAGTATTACAGTATATATGCTGTATGCAAGAATTTATAGACAGATGGCATGCATATTCTCAATAAGTGTTTTTTGCTTATTCCCAGCATATGTTTTGCATTTTTAGTTAGTATCAAGGTTGAATAAAATGGTTTTGAATAAAGGAAGAAATAAGTCAAACATTTTGAGGTTTATCTGAATAAAAATATTAAAAGTATTTTTACATTTCATGTGTCTCTATCCTTTCTAGATGAAAAGGTGTTGAAGATTGAAACAAAGAATATAATAGTGCGTGTTTAAGAGGAAACATCATTTGCAGTATTCATTTTTATCCTATATAACTTCAACACCTTTCTTCTATCGACCACTGGACTTAGAATTAAGCTTGTTTGTATCCCTAAAGAACTTATTGAGTTATGATATCCATTAAACTTCAGAAAACCCACTATCATGGTTCTCTTTGAATTCTCTAAATTATTCTCTTCTAATGTACAAGATACAAAGTGTACAAATGAAATAAGTGAAGTATGCCTCTTTATAACATACAGAACCTTCTCTTGGTCTGTGCCAAAGTCGTAAAGGGTGTTGTACTTGATAATGCTTTTGAACATTCAACTCTCATAATCTTGGTCTAAAGCACACTTCCAAAATCTGTAGAGGGTAAAACATATCTCCTGAAGACCTTGCCCAGAACAGCAAATTTCCCAATATAGAAAAATTTAAAAGCAATTTTAATCAAATAGCACATTATCTTAGTGACAGCTTTTTTCGCCATGCAAAGTTTCAGGCTTTTGTCATCAACTAGGCCAGTGCCTATATTGTGAAAGAATCTCTGCTCTTGCTAGGACACCCAAGAAACTGGTGCTTGGAAATTTTAAGACAGCAGAAAAACCAGAAGTAGTTTTAGAATGGGAACCTGTATTCAGAACAAACACTTGGAATTACAACCTTAGAGTGGTCTCTAGCATTCTAGCTACAATTTCTATTTTACTTGGATGCAAAAATATACTCTTTGTATTTACAGTGCATACACATACATTTCTATGCTACAAATATTTGCATCAAATAGCATGTGAGTTGCAGGAATATGAATCATTTACCATACAGTATAATTTTGCAGTTCAGAGGCAATTACTTGGGAAGACAAGATAAAGCTAGAACTGTAAATCGAGCAGTCAGTAAATTGCTTTGAAACCACAGCATTATATTGGCAGTTTGTCATGGATACTAAATAATCTAATGTGGAGATATATTAAGTAGTTTGAGAAACAGTAGATATTTTTAAACTAGCAGACCTATGATACTTTATAAAGGCTGAGATTTTATTTAAGGAAAAGCAATTTAAATGAAACACTTTTCAAGCTGTTGAACTTAAAAGTATCATGGCAAATAAAATCTATTCTATCCTACTCTTTTCTAAATATGTTTTAGACAAAGAAGTTCAGAGGTTTCATAAACCCTGGCCATGCTTTATAAAGTGTTTTCTTTTTTTTTGTTCTGATAAAATTTGGAAGGAGACACAGGAATTTTAATACCTCCTATTTCAAGGGTAAAGACTTTCTGACTATAGGTATTTTCTAGATTGCAAAGGATAGAAGTAACAGGTGTTTCAAGTCAAGAAAACCACAAAACCACTGTTGCTCAATTTACTACAGTATCTTGACAAAGAATAATAGGACTTTATTCAATTCACTGAATATTATTTACTGTAGGAGGAACTACAGCTGAAAAGAGGGAATCAATGACTTTAAGACAGTGATCATCTTAATCTTTCTTTAGCTACAAGAGAATACTAATCTTATGTGAATGTGTGGGGGAAATATGCATTAAGAAGTCACTTTCTAGAGAGGTTAAAGCAATTGCAAAATATCAGGTTCAGGAATTGCTCAGAAAATTGTGCAAGAAATCCTCTATGCTGGTAAATCCAGTGGTGGGAGGATGACAGCTCAGGGATTTTTTTTTTTT
>VZZY01018549.1:81285-92634 GCA_013400335.1 Eurystomus gularis | reverse complement strand
CCCCCCCCCCCCCCCCATGATCCACCAAATTACTTCTCTGTCCCATCTAATAGTTTTCTTTCAAAGGGCCATGACAGTATCATATTTCAAACACCAGGCAAGAGAAGAAATGGGCCATTAAATATCACGGAAGATATCCAAAGTCAGTTCAGTGGAAACAGGGTTTTATTACAGCAAGAAATCCTAGATGAAGGAACTACCTAAGGACGTGTCCATGTAAACATGCAGACTCAAACTCATTGCAAAACAGCTTACTGGTGCAGTTAGAGTGGAGCACAAATAAGGTTTATATGGCTTCCATCTCTCACCTCCTTCTACTGGAGCAGTTTAAAATAGTATTATGTTAAACAATCAATGTTCCTTCTGTTTGCTAAAAAGAACAGTTGATATGGAGAGAAGCAATAATATTCTGTATCCTGGCCTTACTGTGGCCTACTTTTGAATAAAGAATGCAAATGTGGTTTATCAACTATGTAGAAAGTTAGAATCATTAGAGAAATGTAAAGCTGTGTTAAATGCAATTCAGCACAGATCTAGCCTCTGTGTTGCTCTATAAAAACTTCCATAAATAATCTGTGTGATGGAATAGAGGATATACTTTACATTAAGTCAGTACAAAAATTAAAGGGATTAGATCAGTACATGTATCCCTGACAAATAAGACAAATAGTTCAGAAAAACAACAAAAAAACCCACAGGAAAATGGGGACAGATGTAAAGGACTTGAGAAAAAAAAAACCTAAAGACAGTTTAAGTACAGAATGAGAAACCAACTACAACCTGTTCATAAAAGAGAAGTTAATAAACGTGCTAATCTGACAAAAGAATATATAGTAGGAATTAAACCTTCAAGACACATACCATAGTTCTTTGTTTTATGCAGCACTGGCAGTACTTCAACAAGTGTATTGCATACAGATTTTAACATCACACCTCTGGAAAAGGTAAGATCATTTGAAGAGCCTCTGGAGGAGAGCAGTGAAAATGATCTGAGGTCTCTAATAAGGTTGTTCTAGGAGGAGAGACGTAGAGGCTGTAAACAGTGTGGTCTGAAAAAGGAAACAAATGAGAGGGAGACACATAAACAAGCTTTAAGAATATAAAAGATTCATACACAGAGTAAAACCTGATGTGCATGTCTCTTCCTGAATGACATAAGGATAACTTGTCCAGCTGTGGTTTATGTGGCACAGATACTTGAAGTCATACTTTATCAAGACAATGGTTTTTCATATCCCAAGGTGTGCTCCTACTACCAGGTTGATCAGGGAGGAAAGCCATGAAAGTGTCAAGTATCCATTCAGATGTAGTTTTGAGAAAAATGAATAATAAAAATAAAAAAAAAAACACAACAGACGGGGAAAAGGACAATGCTTAATATGCTAAAGAAAAAACCAAAAAACTTTTCACAAAATTTGCCAAGAATGATTAGTAACTTTGGTCACTTGAAAACTCAATTTTTCAACAAATTTACAATTTGCCAAAGATAATCTATCTAAAAGGTCTCAAGCTTTTTTTACTCTAAAAACCAGTTTTGGTAATGTTTGATATGGTATGCTTCAATAAAGACTGATAAACACAATCTAAGTGTAAATAAAACCCCTGCATATAAGACCTTAACACAATTTTACTCCATGTTTTCTGTATCTTAAAGTGACACAGTGGCAAGAGGATTCATTTCTATTCTGGTACTTTTATGTATATCAGAGTGACCTGAAGTGAAGTGATGTAGTACTCACAAGCATTTCAAACTCCAGAATATAATCAAGCATCTTTCATCGCAAATCATAAATAACTTTTCACAGTGATTCTGAGGTAGTTTTTAAATGTTCAAATATTTAAAAATGTGAATCATATGTATTACATAATTAAAATCATTCAGTGCTATGCAGTAAACAATTCAAGAAAATTTATTTCAAGTTTCTTTCCACTCTCTTTCCCTAACAGGTATGCTAAGTGGGCTCTGGTTCATGGTTTCTTTCACTGTTGATTTAAATTAAGGCCATTTAAAGATCAAAAGCTAGAAAGAGATTTAAACTTCGTAGTAACACATTCTATTGAAAGAAACACATTCTATCATAAGAAATGATACTAGGCTGAATCTCTTCTTCATATATGTTCCAAAATAATTCAAGGAATAATTTGTAACTTGTAGAGACATTGCAGAATGAAAACCTGCTTAGCGAAGACGAAATTGCTCAGAAAAAAAAAAATATCCGAATTCTAGATGGATTTTTATTCATGTGAGTTGAGGCATACCTTCTCTTTGGATGAGAAGTAGATTTCCCTTTCAGTCCTCTGATTTTATTTGAACCACGTGGTTCTAGACATTCATATGGATGGAGTAGTGATTAGAAGAGACAAGTGAGGAAGGATCGGTGTACCATAGTTCAGATATGGCAAACTTCTCTGAGGAGCAGACATAGCCAAATGTTATTAGAGATGATGGCTGGTGAGGGGAAAATGATCATTTCTATGTATGATACTCACTTTCAGGTAATTATACAATGTATAAAGATTAAGGAATGCACTTGTAAATCAAGCAAGGGAACATACTGTGAGCCATATTCAAGAATTGTGCATGTAGTCTGGATTACTTTTTGTAACTTGCAATAAAATAAAGAAGCAACATCTGTCTAAAAGTGGAACTACTTCCTGGAATGTATGTGTGTGTGAAAGCCCATAGCTAGAGCTCTTCTCCTAGGGCAAACCAGAAGAATTGAGTTTACACAACTGAATATTTACACATCCAATATGCGTGCATAGACAACTTGGCTAAATACACATTTGGGTTCATTTTTTACCTGGACTTTTACATACTGTAGTACACCTATGGTATGTTTAATGGCTATAGTTGAAAATCTGTTTGTCTTATTATTTACAGGTTTTCTTTAATGCCGTTTATTTGTTAAACAGCATATTTCAAATTAAAAATACTAATCTAGGAATTATTCTTAGGATTTTAATTATTGTATATCAGTGTAATTAATGTAATTGATTCACTGACTGTTCAGATAAGCAAAGTGCCTTAACAAAAAAGGATGCCGTTTAAAGGAAAAGTTTGTGACAATGAATGTAAAAGAATATAGCTGTATTATCAGCATGCTATGAAATATGTTTATTGGTATGATTAAATTTTGGATCTTGATAAAGGATTTTTCAACTTTATTTCCTCTTAATGAAATATTCATTAAACACTGGTTTCATTTGTCTCTCTCTGTTCACAAATATAGACTAAAGAATAAGTAGAAATGAGAAAAGCATATATATACCAAAACCATATAAGGGAAACTAGTTCTCTTTCACGAGAACCCAGACAGTCACTATGGTGCTTCCTGACAGAGTAAAACAGCAGGAGACAACTAATGAGGCAAGTCATCCGTTATCACTGCAGTGCTTAGCCTGATTTAGTTATCTGAATCAAAATGACAGATTCAGGAGGAAGGCTCCTGGGAACTTCACTAAAAATGTTATGTTGATGTTACTATGCATTGATCAATCTAGTGGAGTGCCTCTTCGTCTCCATGCCAACAGTGAATAGAAGTGAAAAAACAGAGGTTAAGGGGCATGCTTTCAGAAAACTGATATTGAGGAAGTTATATTCTTTATAAACAAGTTTTGTTAAACACTGAAATAAGCTTCATGCCTAGGACAACTCATGGCTCTTCAAAATATGGGAGATTTTATAATGTAATTTCAGCTTGTCAGGAACAATTTTCCTCCTTCCTTTTAGGATTACTTAGAAGTTTAGCTTTAGCAGCTACAGTCCCTGTCACTGTTTGCTTATTAACTTTATTCTAACATACAGAAGAAGAAAGAGACTTTAACCATTTCAATACCAATAAAATGCCACTCAATATATTTTTTTTTAAAAGTGTGGTTATATTCACCTTATTAGATTGGCAAAGATAATTTACATAACATTAAACATTTTTAGGAAAGATGCAATCTAGAAGACAAATAGTAAATATTGTGTGAAAAATGTAGAAATAAACGGTGACTAATTTTGACCAGGAATTGAAGGTAGAGCTAGGCTTTTTTGAACGAGAGGACTAGACTGGGCTTTCTTGCAAAATGAGTAAATGATCATTAATAAAGAAAACAAAGAAGAAAAATCCCAGTCCTTGAGAAGAAAATTGAGCTGTTAATAATTATGGAAAACAGATTAGAAAAAAAAAATCCAATTGTAACTTATTCCTTCTCAAACTGTTGAAGAGTTCTATGTTCAACACCTAAAACTTCCTTTTCAGAGGAAATTGTACTGGCTTGTGGTATTCAGCTGAGACTTGCCAGATGTTTTAGAAACAGACTTTAAGAGTTTTGCTGTTTCCCAGGAACTGTACCTACTCATTCATCTCTGAGGCCATCATGCTCAGATGTTCCAGGCTAAAAGACAATGACAAAATAAAATGTATCTGTGTTCTGATGTAGTGGGTCCGGCTGAGCTGGTTTTCCACATAGCAGCAGTGTTTTGTGCTGGGAGCTAAAAGGGTACTGATAACACACCTGTGTTGTGACTACTGCTCAGCAAGGATCCCAACATTCACCCCTCCAGTGGGATGGGGTGGGCAAGATCTTGGGAGGGGACACAACCAGGACAGCTGACCCAAACTGACCAAAGGGATATTCCATACCATATGACGTCAGCTCAGCTATAAAGCTAGGGAGAAGGAGGAGGAGGGGGGGGGCCATGCCCTTGTCCTCCAGAGCAACCGCTATGTGTCTTGGAGCCACAGGTTTGGCCACTCTCAGGAAGTGGCCAAACATTGCCTGCTGATGGGAAGTAGAGAATAAAACTTTGTTTGCTTCGCTTCCGCGCGCGGATTTGCTTGGCTTTGCTTCTATTATTATTATTAAACTGCTTTTTTTTCTCATCTTATATTCCTCCCCTTTCTTTTTGCACTGCTGAGGAGGGAGAGGGGAAGGAAAGGGGAGGTGATAGAGTGGCTTGGTGGGCACCTGGCACTCAGCCAAGGTTAACTCACCACATCTGAAAAAGGTATTTATACCCATTCCATACTGTTCCTGAATTTGTGGAAATATATGGGTTTACTGAAAACTGGCTGAATCCTAGAATTCATATTCCAGAGGAAAATAATAATGTGATAAATTTTGAAATGGAATAGAAAAAAATGTGTCCTGGAGCATTGATGAGTGGGAAGCGCAAGCTTTTACTTTGGGAGGGGCCAAGGTAGTGTCTTTGGTAGACTCAGAGGGGTTACTGATCTCCAAAGGATCCATCATCCTCACTCTTCAGCCATTCAACAGGTAGATGGTGTTGAAATTGGAACCTTAAAATTCCAGTACCCCAGGCAATGAGAAATCACAAACCAGGAAGATTATATTATAATTTTCCTTTTTATATTTGAAATATGAATTTATAATAATAACAAAAACAATGATCTTGAAACAAACATCTACAGCCAAAAGGCACAGACAGTGTGACATAAGGCAGGGCTATGTAATAAATACAGTATTGAACACCTTTAAATAAGGCTGCAGAGAGAAACAATCTCAGAGAAGATAAGCTCGTCCCAAATTTAGAAGACTCAAGATTACTGGGTAAACATGCAAACTTTCATGCAGCTGGCTTTCCTGTTGGAAGGAAAAGACACTTCCTGTTTAATACTGCTCTATGCAAAGTGAAATCTCTTACATTGCCACATCCTAAGCTTTTATTCCTTTTCCCAGCAGAGTATGCACATTCTTCAGTAACACTTTCTGACCACAGGAGATAGTATGATGACATCTATGTAAGGGCAGATTGTTTAATGAAAATATTTGCTTTTAGATTTTAAACAGACTATTACCTTATTTTGCAGCTCTGTGGGATGACTTAACACAGTATTCTTATTTTAGAAATTGTGGTAAAAGGCAGAAGATAAGGGCTTCATTTCCACTTTCTTTATGTGTTTTTTGTATGATTGGATAAACTGTGTAATTTATTTGTGCCTCCTTTGTTCTCCAGCTCCTTCATAGGATACCTATTCCTCATTCTTTGTCTGTCTTTAAAATTATGACTTTAAGCTATCTTAGTTCATAGCAATCTAATCTAATTAAACAATTTTAAATACTCCATATACCTCATAATATGTATATAAACTGTTTTCTATGGGAGCTCATAACTATTCTCCTTACGTGACAACAAACAAACAGACTAATCTATCTGAATTAAAAAAAAAAAAAAAAAGACAAAAAAAAAAAGATATTAAATGCTTTATAATTCAAGGTCTCTTCAGAGCTCTAGCTTTATGTTCAAAGTCACTGAAGTAGATCTAACACTCTTTCCCAGTATTCAAATGAACTGACATTTCCAGAAATCTGGAATTCTCCACTCTATCAGAAATCACAAAACAAATAAGATTTTAAATATTCTTTTACTGAATAAAAAGAAAAGACTAATTCCACAAATGTTATTTATGACTGATTGTCCCAGAAGCTCAGCTGAAAAATACGTGCAGAAAGAGGTTATGGCATCCTGGTATGTCATACTCACATCAATTTTTTATTTCATTCGTAACTATGGATCAAGTGTGGAGCTTGTAGCAAGCTAACTTAGATGAATTTTTATATATTTCTTACAATTTGTGAGATTCTGCCACTGCTGTTGGGGGAGGCTGTAAGGATATTTTTATACTTGAAAAATGTAAGATTTTTACAAATACAAAGTGATTAACCAAACATTAATTTAGTTAGAAAATTACGTTATTTGCTAATTTTCTTTAAACATCTTCATCTTTCCTGGGGGCATTTTCTGTATGTCCATCAGTACTGCAATCTGAATGCTCTGTCACAAAAAGAAAAGCTGTTTCCATGAGTAAGCAAACAAATCTATTGCTTCCATTTTGGACTACGGGGAACCTTGCCCACGTTGGCTGTTCTAGTAGTCATCTTTAATAGACATCCTTAAAAAAATGCAGGAAAGAAGTAGCTCCAAGAATCCTTCAGGAGATCACTGTCTTTGGTTATATTATAGAGGCTAAATATACGCCCTGCTAAGAGAAGATTCAAGAACAGTTAGGGATTAAAAATTAAATACAGACTTATTTAAGAACTTTTTGTGTGTGTGTGATTTCCCAAATTTACCGATATTATTTGTTATTTCACCCTTAAATTACTGTAATGATAAAACTGTGTCCAAGTAACTTTGTATCCTTTAGAAACATCACTCTTTTAGGCACAACCAATACATTGTAAAAGAACTGCATGAAAACTCTTATGGTATCTTTAAGCAGAATGTGTGTACCATAGCAGTTTGCCAAGTAAATCACTATGAACTACATACAACCAGAGGCAAGTAATATAAGTTTTAGTCTGTGTAAGATACTTTAATTAACATAATAAACCTCTTTATCAAGCATGTGGGTGACAGAGACAGAGCTGGATAACTGTGAATCACCATACTCCTAACGGAGTGGCATAATGCTCCAAGGGGACACCTAGTACAGATTCTGTTTGCATAAATGGACAAAACAAAAGCTAAAACTACATGGAAACCCAAGGAGTTTGGCCATATAAAAAAGGCTCAAAATGGTGATCAAGTCTTATGGATTGGAAGAGACTTTTTCCATGAAAGTGGGAGCTTATCTTAATTTACTTAAATCCTTTTGTACTCAAGAGAAGAGCATGCTGGGTTGTTGAGTATTTTTTCAGCAAAAGTTATAATAAGGAAATACCTACCATTAACTACTCCACCTAATTAAATCCATCTACGTGACTAAATTTTTACTAGATGGCTGGATCAAATTGCATGATTAATGTATATCCCATTCTGTGATGTGAAAGCAGGTTTTCAGAGAGAAAATAACCTGCCTGAGCATGGAAGAACGAAAAAGAATTTTGAAAGTCTGAGTGCTGTGTAGGGATCGGCGCTCGGAAGATATCGGGTTGTTACAGAAAGATAGGCGGGGCATAGAAGTGGGAGGCTAGCTTGCTTATGGTGGGAACACAGACGAGACAAGACGAGTATATAAGGCAATTGCGCACTTGAATAAATGCCATTTGCTGCATCCTCATATTGGTGTCTGTGCTCTATGGCCCAGGGGTGCGGATAGCCCCTGGCCCGCCCAGCTTCGGAATGAGGCTTGCCGAAATCGGTTGGCAACAGTGCTGATCCAGCTCTGTTCTCACTGGATCACACTTTGTACATAGTAAGATACTATTTTTAAATAGAAAAATCTCTGTAATAGGCTACTCAAAATAAATAACACATTAGTTTAAGTTTGTCCTTACCAGACAAAATAAATACATTTGTGTTTATGAAAAAGAGGAGTGCTATTTTTGAAGAGCAAAAGAAATTACTTTTTTAGTACTACTTGGGTTATTGCTGGAATTAGTAATGAAATCTACTGACACAGTTCAAGGATTGTCAAAGGAGATAGATTCTGCTGTAAACTGATCCCAGAGAAAAGCTGGGTCTAAAATGAATTGTATCAGAGCCAACACTTTATTTTATAAATCCAGAAAGTACATAACCACTTACTTCTTATCTCCTCATTGGGGAAAAAAATTTAACTATATCCCTTCCTTGTTTAAAGATATTTCCAGGTTGTCTGCTAAATTGATTGTTATTGCATTCCACTTCTCTCTGTTGCTGAGTCAGCAGTTTATTTACTGTTCCAGCCACATGCAATGCAACAAGAGTTTGGTTCATATTGCTTAGTACATAGCACTCAAATCTGGCTTAGGAAGTCTTGTTTCCACATTAGGCAGGGCTGTCTATTAAAAATGGCCTGAAACCAAACAGTTTCCTTCCTTCAAGGAATTTACATGTAATATGAATTAAATATAAATATTTATACAGAAAAGCATACCAAATTAATGACAGCTGAAAAGTGAAAGACATTCTTCAAGTCTCTTAGTATGGGAAAGTGCAGACAGTGTTCTGCATTCATTACATACTCTTCTTGAAACCTGGGAGGAGTTCAGGGACTCCAGAAATACTCTGTAATGGTCTTACAGAGCAAACCAAAAGTACTTTTCCTCTCTGTTTTTCACTGTGATTTGATGTAGTTCAAGTGTGTCTATGGCAGTAGAATAGAGGGCAGACCTTCAAATTGCACTTACTGTTAGCTAGTACAAAATAGAAGAGAGGATCAGATTCCAGAAATAAAAAGCTTTTCAGTGTCCTGTGCAAAACAGTGCATACAACAAAAGCATCAGGTCATTGCCCTTCTGCTTCTTTGTGGTTAAAAAATAAAATAAAATTTAGGACACTTTAAGCTTTCATTCTTATATCCAAATATTTCAGTCAACCTCCTCTGCTGCAATCCAATTCTTTAATATTGCAGGAATTGTTTTTCTTCCTGATTTTCTTCATATTCTTACAATTAATTTATAGAATTCACTCATTCCCTGATAACTAATGAAGTATAAATGAAGTCCTAGAAACAGAACACTACATCAGGCCTTGGAATGGTCATGTAGTGGCAGTTTAGAAAACCTTTTGGTTCATGATACAGCCCCCAAAAGGGAAGTGTCCCATCTATGCAAATAGCAAGTTTACTTCAAGATACATTGAGAAAAAATATTCTGTGTTTCCAAATGCAGAGACTATTATTTATATAAGGTCACCTCCGTATCATTTAGTTTGAGTTTATCCTTTTGGTGTCACTTCAATGTGTGTCTAGAACGTCAGTTCAAGGTTGAAATAAATGGGTGATCTGGTGAGAAAGTAGTGGAGAAAATCTGGAGTTTAATTTGCTTTTTTTTTTTCTTAAAAAATCTGTAAAAGCTTCAAGAATGCATAAATCATCTGTGAATTTAATGCAGTTTGAACCAATAGTTTTAACAAAAGGAAGCAGGAAAAAAAAAATTATCATTTTATGCTCTACCATTTCTATGCAACCGATGTTTCTCCTTTCTGACTCGGAACTGTCAGAATTTATTTCGTAAAGATTCTATGCTCTTAGATTTTAATTTTTGGTTAAGAAAAAGATGTAACAACCAAAAGAATGCAGATTTTTTCCCCCTGAGGATATTTTTTTTAGGTTAAGCAGCTTCTGTTTTTTCAACATTTTTCTTGTTCCATCAACAAACTGAGAAATCCATCAACTGTTTGCAGTTTTGGCTTCATGTTCACCTGTCATCCTTAGAACTTGGTTGTTTCTTTTTTCTATATTAATACATTGATAAAGATTCAGCAGTGCAAAAATATTCACTGATTATAATTTGTGTGACCTTATAGTTTTCAAATTAAGTTGGCATTTTTGCACATCTATAATTGAGGGTACTGTTTGTCCTGCAGATCTTTATTACCATAATGTGAAAGAAAGCAATAACATAGTTTGTCTCAGAATGCAGTCAGCAGAAGCACAAAGAGCAATTACAAGAATAAACCTTTTGTTTGTAATCTAAAAAAGTAAGGACTGAAATAAGGAGAACTTAAACTATTTTAAAGTAATTTTACACACTGTCTTTTCTACATATCTTCACTTCTTCCTTCTAGCCAAAGGCAAAGCAGGAAAAGGGGAATGAGTAAACAGCCTGAATCTGTTTTGTAAGAGATCATGTCAGTTGTTATTAACCGTTATGTTTCATTGGGCCGGTTGAAGGCAAACAGAAAGTCAAAATATTTGTTTGTTTGTATTTGGCTTTCTCATCTTTGAAAGAAGATTAAGTTAAAATATTTCAGCTGACTTCAGTAGTTTTAAGTGCGTTTTATTAGAATCACTCATCATTTCATACAATATTTTTAGAAAGTGGAAAGCTTTTGAGAGGAAAGTATGGATATAATACCTTTGGTGGAGGGGAAGTGTCTATACAGTGGTATAAAAATGTCATAGCTGTAAAACTAACATGAAGAACGTAAGCTCATTCTAATTTCACCCTGTAAGCCTAAGAAGATGGTTATGAATTGAATCAATATATTTTAGGAGGAGAGAAGGCAGAGTTGCTGAATACCTTCTTTGCTTCGGTCTTTAATCCGAAGACCAGCCCTTGTGAATTCCAGACCCTGGATGTAAGAGAGGAAGCCTGGAGAAGTGAAGACTCTCCACTAGTCAGTGAAGACTGGGTTAAGGATCAGTTATGAAAATTGAATACACACAAGTCCATGGGCCCTGATGAGATGCACTCAAGAGTGTTGAGAGAACTGGCTGATGCTGTTGCTCTACCACTCTCCATCATTTTCGCAAGATCGTGGCAAACAGGAGAGGTGCCTGAGGACTGGAGAAAAGCCAATGTCACTCCCGTCTTCAAAAAGGGCAAGAAGGAAGATCCAGTAAACTACAGGCCAGTCAGCCTCACCTCCGTCCCTGGAAAAATGAGGGAGCGGCTCATTCTGGAGGTCATCTCTAAGCACATGGAAGACAAGAAGGTTATCAGGAGTAGTCAGCATGGATTTACCAA
>VZZY01018549.1:0-78819 GCA_013400335.1 Eurystomus gularis | reverse complement strand
AGTCAAAAATCGCATGTAGTCATAGCAGTTTTTCTTGGAGTTATCTATCTGCACAATTATTGTATGGATAGTGTTTCAAATTCTTGGTAGCTGAATAGGCATTCCAGTGATGTTGATCTGTCAGCAAAGAGGCACAACCCACTAGTAATGAAAAAAACAGATATCAGAGACTGTAGAAAGTACCACTTGAGTTGTAAGATGTTTCTGATATGCCAGTAATGAGATTTATCAAAGAAGCTAGTCATGTATAAACAAACTCCCAGATAGAAAAGGAGGAAAAAATACAAAATACAGTAACTGGTAGTAAGGCTGTCTCTTTGACACGATGAGGCCTGTTCAAGAAAGCATGGTTTGGGAGAAATCTGGAGGTTTTATTCTGCAGGAAATTTTAAAATAGTCAGACCTATTTTCTTCCAAACTGGACAAGAAGACATATTTTTACTGAGGACGATCTCCAAAAATGATGATTTGGAAACACGGAAGTCATTTGTAGGATAAAAGATAAAACAATTTCACTTCAGTATTGTGAAAGAATGTCTAAAATATATGGTTTATTGTAGTAGAAATATTATTAAAATGAACCACCAAATCCATATCAAGTATTGGTAGATGCATTATATTAGGTATTCTATAATTTGGCAGTCTATGTTTTAGTGTCATCTACCAATCAAAACAGTATAAATAATGACATTAAAATATTTCATTTATCCTGTTTTGACTTTACACAACTAAACCTATTCCATGGTTTTGGGCTTCTTGGATTAGAGACAATTCATGGCAGGCTAGTTTTCTGTAGTAGAGGAAGTTTGTCTATCTTATTTAAGATACTTTGCATAGGATGCAAAGCTTGTTCATCGTGCAATATGGATTGGAAGCTTGTTTTATATATGATTTGTTTTATTTGCTGAGGAAGATGAGAAATGGTTAAGGAAAGGGGACGAAAGGATTGACTCCATGGTTAAAGGGATTAAATATAATCCTGTACAATTATCTTTGATAAAGAATTTCTGCTTGAATTTAAGTGACCTCTTATACATAGTTATTAACTGTATATGCATTATATTCTGGGCTTGACCTGAGATCATGGGGTCTAGTCTGCAGACATGTTCGGCTTTCATGGATCTGACACAAAAGTGTTTTGAACCTTTAAAATGGTCTGTGGTGTATGCTGGAAAATCAGATGCTATGCTCTCAACTTGGACTCTAAAAATCCTTAAGTGCACTTGACCTCTTTGCCTCTCTCTACTACCTATAAAATAGGGAATTACACCATCTCTTCATATCATTAGAGTGTTATGAAGATTAAATAATTTTTGAGAAGCACTCTGATATTACTCTTTAGACATCATAGAGAATCCCATGAGAAAATTAATCATCCTGTCTTCAGAATAAGTATGCACTATATAAATCCTAAGGCTACACATTTGACAACGAGAATAAAATTTACTGAACAGCTAGTTTCCTAATTTCTCTGTTCTTGTTCTTTCTTCAATCATTCTGCTTTTTTTCTTTCATACAAGCCCCAAAGGTTTATCTTTTACACTTTCCAGAGAATTCTGGTGATAACTACCTCCCTCTAGCTCTCCCAAATTCATCCCTCTATTCCCTCTCTGGTATGGTGTTACATTCTCCTCTTCCCTCCCTACCTGTCTAAAGCACCCTCCAAAAAGCAAACTCTCCAAAAAAACTTCTAAATATTTATTCTTACCCTACCTTTTACATTTCATTTCTTTCGTATAGGTTACCATTTCTTTAACTGCCTGCAGAGCAGAAGAAATCATAATTATTCATGTGTGTGTAGCCTGGTGCAAAGAACTCTGATTCTGATTGGAGACTTTTGGTGATGCTATAAAATAAATATAAAATGCTACTACTGACATGGCTGGCTCATATTTGAGTATTGGAATCTTACACCACATGCAGCTTAGTTTAACTGTGACCTCATTGATTTCCTGGCATATGAGAATTAAGAGGAAAAAAGACCTAAGAACTGAGAATACTGTTGTGTATATTCTTATTTTCCAATAAGTTTAATAAATTCAGTTTTTAGCAGATGTCTGGAAGAACATTTTGTAGATTTTATTTTTAATGTACATAATTTTTTTACAAATATATCACACACTAAATATTTTAGGAACCATCTGCCTGTATTGTTCCTCTTTATAAATTCCGTACAAGTACTTTTCTTGCCATTTTTATTGAGAAACAGTCCTGCAGCCCAAAATGCATCCTGAAATATCGATCTGACACACTAGCTTTGGTTAATGACTTCTTTTAGATAGAAAATGTTAGCTACACCGTACTAAAATGGATTTTCATGCTTGTAGGGTCAGAAATACCGTTTACGTAGCTCTCTGAGTTTAACAGAGTTAGCAAAGTAAATGAACTGAGAATCAGGTCTGTAAAAAAGAAGTTTTAGAATAGCTTTGACGAGTTTTTTTGTATTTCCTAAGGAAATAATTATTTTATAACACAGCTACAACTGTTTATCCTTCATCAACACAGATTTGAATGTTTCAGAACACTTCAGAAATAAAATTAATAGGAAGATAAAACAAGGAGGAAAGACCACCAAAACCAGGATTGGTGGTTTATGCATGTTTAACCTTTCTCAATTCAGTTGTACCTGATTTTAAAAGTGAAACAACCTCTTTAATACGCTTATTAGATGCTTATTACTATTAGATCAGCTAATTTTGTTGTCCCAAATCTGGGTTCTTTTCCCAATGTCCAAGCCAATAACATAGAGAGTGGAGGTATTTCAAGTTTATTTCATCGATGCGCATGGGTGGGTGCCTGTCCCAAGACAGCACACTGTAACTCAATAAATTTCTGTATTTATACAATTAGCATTACATATTCAAATAATTAATATATATTCAGTGTTATTCTTTTTATTAATTAGTTCTCATTTCCTTGCTTCTTATTTATATTAGTGCATAGACTCTGTTGTCCTCTTCCATTGTTCTTCTTTGAGTAGGTGGTATAATTTAGATAGGTAGTCAATGAGTCAGTGGTCACAATCTTCCCCTGCCTGAATTACTTTTTGCCTACTTCTTCCCTAATCTTGTCTGTTCCAAGCAGTTCTTCATGGTTTGCTAACTAAACTAATAGTTCATCATTTTTTACCTTCTGTTTCTGACAGGAATATCCTTCTTATCAACAAAGCCACACTGTCTAGTAGTCTTAAATCCAATCTTAGATTAATTATGTCTAATTAATATTTCTCTATTTCAATTCCAAGTAAATAATTAAGTAGGGTTGGGGCTGCAAAGAGAACCTCCAGCAGCAACTAGTTTCTTTGTTGTTTCGATTACATTTTGCATTTTATTTTTCTAATTAAGACAAACTGTAATACAACAATTTGTAAAAGGTTTTAATACAAAATCCAAAACAAATGTTAAAAGTGAAAAAAAAAAAAGCTTTTAAACTGCATTGCAACTAGCTATAAGGAAATCTATATGTATCAGTCAGGGAACTGGACTACTGTGATGGCAGCATTTAAAAGACTGACAAATCAAAACAGTTTCAAATTTCAAGAGAACTCTTTACAGGATTGATACCTGTTAACAATGCACATTGTGTTGTCAATGGCTACTTCTTAACCACCAGCAATCATTATCACTACATGTACAAAATAATGGGTCTTTAACAAGCTTAACCTAAACCAGCTACTAGT
Source organism: Eurystomus gularis (assembly GCA_013400335.1). Lineage (NCBI taxonomy): Eukaryota > Metazoa > Chordata > Aves > Coraciiformes > Coraciidae > Eurystomus > Eurystomus gularis. The sequence goes on along the minus strand of VZZY01018549.1, from coordinate 75,140 downwards.
GTGCAGTACTCTGATGTGGTTTTTGTTGGCACTGAGGGCTGTGCTCTGTCACTGAGGTTAAGGTCAGTTAAGGTTATTCCCTATGGAAGACAGGTGTGGGGTGGACTCTCTTTTTTCTTCCCTGTCTTTCTTCTGTCATTGCTGGTATTCCATATTCCTCTGTCCCCTTCCTCAAAAGAAAAGTGGTGATCTCGTCCGCTCTTGACACCATAATTTTAGGATTAGGACTCAGGCTGGTTTAGCTTATTCTGCAGAATTCTAGTTTTAAGAGACAGCTTTCCTGCCTATTTTTATATCCTTAACTCTCCTCTGGCAGATTTTGCTGCTTGCACATGTTTTCCTCCTCATTTGTGCAACTGTACTAGAGACCTCTGTTTGCCCCCTGGCAGCTGTGGATATTATTTTACTATTTAAGTTTAGCTGTTTGACAAAATGTTTTTAGTTGTGTGAAGTGCTGGGCCCTGAGTTGTGGGCCCTAAATTGGAGTTGGTCTGTGAATGAGTCACAACCTAGCAGAATATTTTGTTTTTCCTATTGGCTTCATGTTCCAGAGGCAGAACCTGGTCCGCCTGTGTCTCTGTGGCTCTGCCCTCACCCAGGTGGTCGTGGTTGGGGTGGTGGGCAAGGTCAGGATTATATTAACTAGGAGCCAATCAATTGGAGGAGCTTCCTATTGGGTGTGGCTTCTGTTGGGGATGGTTGCACCTTTCTGAGCTCTCTTAGTAGTGTTCTTCCACGTGAAGGGCCACTGAGGGAGCCATGTCTGTCTATTGTGCCCAGCAGGCAATGCTGGCACCACAGTGGGCAGCGGAGGAGCTGGGCCCACGGGAACCTATGGCAAGACTGTCTGAAAGAAGACTTCTGAGGGGATGTTGCTGAGTTCAGTGTTGGCCTGTGTGATCAGGCAACTGATGGCAGCATAAAATGATGATGGCTGAATCAGCACAATATTGTGTTACAATGTTACAAAATGCTTGGACATTTTACCAGTTATACTTTTTAAGTTTGCTTTTGTTTAGGTTTAAAGTAAGCAAATATTAATCATGTCTTCCTCAGTGTGCATGGTCCTTTACATGTCCAACTGACCTCTGCTTTGTTCACACCTGAGGAGTGGTGAATCTGTATTTCATTAAACCAGCTGGGCATTTTTCATGCTTTATTCTTCCTTCATATTTTCATGGTCAAAATGTATTCAGGCAAACACCATCACATGAGCACCCTGAAATATTTATTGGACTTACTTATAGCTGGATTTCCACCCATTTGGCTTCTGACCCTAACATTTCCACTGAAAACAATACATCAGGTCTGGCAGGATATTCCCCAGCCTCTGCACCTTCCCTTACTATGGTAAAGAACTGTGTTTATAAATCTGCAGTACTTAGATTTCTGGAAGACCCTGCAGGAAAATTGTTCCAAAACCTTAGTCTTCTCAAAGCCTCTGATATTTAGACTAGTTATATCCATTGGTGATCTATATACCTGTATTCTTGTGGAGTAATAACTTTGCACAGCTTTTTTAGCTTTGTGTCATTTACTTTGATTTCCTAGCTTTTCTAACCCCCTGTAGTACAAGTTTCCTCTTTCCTGATCATACTCATATTATATATTGGGTGGGAACTATATCTTGCAGTGGTTCTCAGGAGAGCCATGCAGTTATCCTGTTGTACAGGACCTGACGTCAACTGCTGTGATGATGAGGCACTGGACATATTAGACTTGTTGGTTCTAAGTTCTGAACAGTGGCACCAGCAGTCTCCAGTCCTTGTTAGAAATGTCTCACTTAACATAAACTAGAGGTAGAGCTGTGATAGGAAATTGTGATTGCAATGGTTTTCTGATGGAAATGCCTTTTTCTCAAAAATAATTTTTTCCCACAGAAAAATTATTTTTTTACTGTGATGGTTACAAAAAATCTGCAACTGTTCATTTCTCAATCTGTCTTGCACAGTAGTCGGGAAGCACTCTGATTGTCTAAGAATGCCAAGAGCATTGTTCTGCCAATCCTTCTATTGTGTTTGTTCAGCTACAATTTTCTTTTCCAGTAGATGACTACTTAAATCTCTCTTAATCCTGACATGTCTAGAAGGACTCCTTAAGAGTAAATGACATTCGCCTGACTATACACTTTCATTGAAGTCAAACCCAGATGCCTTTTAAGCCAAGAGGGCTGTAATGTAATTGCTAGTCCTCCCCCTGGCCCAATCACCATGCAGTGAAAATGTTAAAAATCAAATCACTATCAGTGATTTCAATGCTGTTTATATGAGTTTAGTTAAAATGTGACTTTATGTCCAAAAATAAGGTTGCAGCTTCATAATATGACAAATGATTTAGCCCATTCAGAAATTTTAGGAAAAAAAGAGATTTTCTGGGGGAATGGTTCTTCCTCCTTCCACATGCACTAAAAATACTTTTAGGGAAGAATCTGTCATTATATTTTGGTTCCTCCATTGTCATGCCTACCAGAATCTATGCAGTATTTCTATTAATGAAAACTAAAGAGAAAAAAAAAGTAAGTATGATTAAAAGCAGAATAAAGTCTTAATTTAGATATAGCAATTTTAAAGCAAACTAATAGATTTTTTTTGTTAACTGATTTAACCAGTCACAGCAGCAGATTTGAGGGCAGGTGGAATCTAATTTAAACTGGTGAATAAATCTCTCAGTGTTTCTTCCTATCAAAAAGGAGCCTAATTGTTTCAGAAAATCTCAAGCTAAATCTTACTCAAGTTATGACTGAAATGGTGTTCCAATTCAATAGCTAGGAAATGTTATATTTATTTGAATTTCAATCTTTAAAGCATTTTGCTGTAAATTAGCTTAATTTCCAAACAAAATCATCCAAACAATACAATAAAAAGTGAAATATTACTTTTTTGAAAGATGTCAAATGGGCACTTCAATAACTGTAAAAAGTCATGAATTCTTTATGCAAAATACCTTTGTCAGAAATGACCTTTTATCACTTGTCATCTCAGTTTCAACAAATAATGCTTTCCCAATGTAAGAGTTTACATACTGCTGGAAATCCCTCGGCTGCCTTTATGCTACAGTAATATTTGGAATATAACTACCACTCCCTATTTCTGTGATACTGAGTAACTCACAATAATAAACAGCCATTGGAGAACTATGTTTTATGTACTGTTTAATGTCTTCCTTCCCTCATATCATGGCCTTGGCTACTCTCTGTAAATTAATGCACATTATCATCCATGACTTAGTTCTCTGGTAAAACTGGAGAAATTATAGTTCCTTGATTCCATGTTTTTCTGTCTACCTGGGCAGGTCATTAATTGGGACCACTCCTGTGACTTATTTTGTGTTTCTGCTTCCTCATATGGTAGTAGCCTGGTTACTACTAAACAATATTAATTATGACTATTATTTCAAGGAAAGAAAAACAGAAAAAAAAAGTTATGAAATTTATCTATTTGAAAAGCATTTATGGAAATCATAGATAAACCTTTATCAAAATAGATAGTTTCAGGAGTTCAACAGAGCTGTCATTACTCTTTTTTATTGAAAAAAAAAAGTCAGGTATAGGGAAATTTTCTTCCTCCATGGAGATATCATTACATTTCTTTGCTATAAACAAGCTGCCACAGCAAACAGTGCACATTTGTCTAACATTCTAGAGGATAACTTTGTCTACAGCAAAATACATCATTTTTCTCAGCAGCCTTGAGTCAAACAAATGCTTCAATTGATCCAAAATCTTTTATTCTCTGGCTCTCTGAACAACATAACCTAATAGCAGGAACGCAGAAGACACTTCTCCATTTTAAAGCATTTTTTTAATCCTATATAATAGTCAAGGATGTTATACCTACACTTAGATATGGTTAATTTCCAGTGCCCTAAATAGCAGAGGAATAACTAAAAAGTACAAGAAGTGCCAATGACATTTTTCTTTCATGATCTCTGAGCTGCAGTATGAAACATGGATTAATAAAAACAGCAGCTTTCCAGTAAATTGTATTTTTTAGCTTTCTGCAATGTGCAGCATGGCAAGCTGGAACATCAATATGTCTTAAAAATCACTTAAGTGCTTGTCATCAAACGAAGGATTAATTACTTCACAGTAAACTTGCACACAATGTATAGGTTCCAATTCTCTGAAAAATATAATGATCCTAGAGCTTAGAAAGCTGCCAAGCCTGACATCTCAGGAGACAGAAAAACTGTACTTAGCCATAAAACATAGAGATCACAGAAAGCGCCAGCTCGAGCGTGACTCACATCCTTCCATCAAAACAACTCTCCTCCAAACGGCAAGTACCACTTCTGAAGTGGAGGGATCCTTTTGGCTGCCTTAGACATGTACTCTTTATCCCTGGCTGCAGGAAATTGGTAACTAATAACTCTGGCGGTGACAGTGTTTTGGAAAAATAAACGAGTGCCTGATAAAGAGTTGCAATTGCTAAGATTTCCTAGCAGTGCGTGGGCTTTTTATTTGTTTGTTTTTAATTACTTTGGTAAAGCTTTTTGATAAATGAGTGATGAAGATAAGTTCTCCTGCTTCAATCACTACTGGTGTCCACACCTCTCCAGTCAAATTTGGTGTTTTCATCCAGAATCAGTATATTGACCTCTTCTTTTTATAGCTGTTCATTTAGAATCATAGAATTGCTTAGGTTGGAAAAGACTTTTCTTTTAAGATCCTTTCAAGAGTCCAACCATTAAACTAAAGTTGCCAAGTCCACCACTAAACCATGTCCCTCAGCACCACATCTACATGTGGTCTTTTAAAAACCTACAGGGATGGTGACTCAACCACTTCCCTGGGCAGCCTGTTCCAATGATGAACAATAATTTCAGTGAAGAAATTATTCCAAATATCCTACCTAAGTCTCCCCTGGCATGACTTGAGGCCATTTGCTCTTGTCTTATTGCATCTGACTTGAAAGAAGAGGCCAACACCAGCCTCACTAGAACATCCTTTCAGGTAGTTGTAGAGAGTGATAAGGACCTCCCTCAGTTTCCTTTTCTCCAGACTAAACAACCCCAGTTCCCTCAGCTGTTCCTCAAGACTTGCTCTCTAAAACCTTCACCAGCTTTTTTTCCCTTCTTTGGACATGCTCAAGCACCTCAATGTCCTTCTTGTAGTGAGGGGCCCAAAGCTGAACATAGTATTCAAGGTGTGCCCTCACCAGTGCCTAGTACAATCACTTCTCTACTCCTCCTGGCCACACTATTTATGACACAAGCCAGGATGCCTTCTTGGCCACCTGGGCACACTGCTGCCTCATATTCAGCCAGCTGTCAATCAACATTCCCAGGTCCTTTTCCACCAGGCAGCTTTCCAGCCACTCTTCTCCAAGCCTGTAGCATTGCATGGGGTTGTTGTGACCAAAGTGCAGGGCCTGGCATTTGGCCTTGTTGAACCTCATACAATTGGGCTTGGCCCATTGATCCAGCCTGTCCAGATTCCTCTGCTGAGCCTTCTGACCCTCATGTAGATCAACACACCCGTCTAACTTGGTGTCATCTGCAAACTTACCGAGGGGGCCCTCGATCCCCTCAATGAGATCATTGATAAAAACATTAAACAGAACTAGCCCCTATACTGAGTACTGGGGAACACCACTTGTGGCCAGGTGCCAACTGGATTTAATTCCATTCACCATCACTATTTGGAGCTAGCCATCCGTCCATTTTTTTACCCAGAGAAGAGTATGCCTGTCTGAGCCATAAGCAGCAATTTTCTCCAGGAGAATGGTGTGGAAAACAGTGTCAAAGGGTTTGCTAAAGTCAAGGTAGACAACATATACAACCATTCCTTCACCCATTAAGCAGGTCAACTAGTCATAGAAAAAGATCAGGTTAGGCAGTCAGGACCTGAATTTCATAAAGCCATGCTGACTGGGCCTGAACACCTAGTTTTCCTGTATGTTCCACCTGATGGCACTCAATATGATCTGCTCCATAACCTTCCCTGGCACTGAGACCAGGCTGACAGGCCTGTAGTTCTCTAGATCCTCCTTGTGGCCCTTCTTGTGGATGGGCATCATGTTTGCTAATCTCCAGTCCACAGGGACCTACCCAGCTAGCCAGGACTGCTAGTAGATGATAGGAAGTGGCTTGGTGAGCACTTCCACCAGATCCCTCAGTACCATTGGATGGATCCCATCCAGCCACATAGACGTGTGTGTAAGTGGTGCAGCAGGTCACTAACCACTTCCCCTTGGATAATGGGGGCTTCATTCTGCTCCTGTCCCTGTATTACAGCTCAGGGGGCTGGGTACCTGGAGAATAATTGGGTTTACTATTAAGGACTGAGGAAAAGAAGGCATTAGGTACCTCAGCCTTTTCCTCATCCTTTGTCACTCATTTCCCCACCCCGCATCCAAGAAAGCATGGAGATTCTCCTTAGCCACCCTTTTGTTCCTAATATATTTAAAGAAACATTTTTAATTGTCTCTTATGTCAGTAGCCAGATTAAGTTCTAGTTGGGCTTTGGCCGTTGTCATTTTCTCCCTGCATAACCTCACAACATCCTTGTAGTCCTCTTGAGTGGACTGCCCCTTCTTCCAAAGGTCATAAGCTCTCCTTTTTTTCCTGAGTTCCAGCCAAAGCCGTCTTCTTCCTCCTTCTCACTGTTCTCTTCTGCCATTTCATAACTTCCAACTGTCCATTGTAATTTCAGTGTGGGTTTTCTTTTGATCCATTTCCATTTCAGATGAAATAGATGAGATGAACTGATAATAAATATGCTTCTGTAAGAAACAAAGTAAGATGACAATTCTGATTGAAACTAGGAAAGAGTAAATTGCTGCTTTTGCTCCACACCTGTTTCAGACATGGGCCCAATCTCAGCAAAGACCACTTACTGAAGTAATATGTATGCTTTTACTAGTCTAAAATACGGCTATCAGTTATGTAACTTTTTCTTTTTCTGTTTCTTTTTCTTTTTCTTTTTCCACTCTTTGAATTCACTGAAATGACAAGTTAATGAAACTTGGGAACATGTTTACACTGCAAAGGACTGTCAGGAGCTCCCCACCATGAAACTGCTCCCTGCAAATTTCATAAATCCAGGGTTTAATTTAAAAATTCTTGGATGTAACAAACATGGGCTGATAAGAAACTGATCTTTTCTGTATAGCTTCGTTGTGTCTCTACTCGAGACAATACTCGAAAAAGTTTCCACACCAGGACTGGAAAATGGCAGGCAATAGTTCAGATTCCCCAGTCATGTCTTATCCTGTATGAGTGACAAATGTAATGAATTTTTCAAGCTTGTCTAGATTTACCAGTATAATACTTGAAATATGTATACAATCTGCACACGATCTTTCAGGCAAAAAATCCCCCTCCAACTCATTTTAGTAAGTATTTCTAAGCTTTAAATATTGGAGTTTCTCTAGACAGTTTATTCTCCCCAGTCCTGCAGAAACTGCTTCCACTGAACCTCCAACAGCCTTGTCACTGCACCAGGCCACTGAGCCCTGCTTGTGGCTGATGAAGTATTTCAATCTGCTTTAGGATTAACCTGTTCTTCTTATGGCACAACACCTACTGTATGTCGACTGAAAAAGGCGATTAACTAATTTTCAATTTGTTTGTGGACAGACTCCCATTTATAAAACAAACAAGCAAATTGCTTCAAACAGAGAGAACACTCAAAGCTAAGTGGTATATTTCTTCAGCCAGTACCCAATGACCTTTCAAGATGAAAGAATAATAGTCAACAGAGAAAAGGAAGAAAAAAGCCCTGTGTGCTGTTTGCAAGGTTTAGAGGTCACTTGGCTACAGAGAGAGAAGGATACAATGGAGGCTGCAGAAAACACTGCCGAGGCAAACATGGCCGTTCGTTTAGATTTTTTTTTCTGAGCCTCACCATTCACCACTGGCCTTCTTCGTTTAACAAGAGCCTCTGTTCCCCTAACTAAGGATATGTTCTGTTTATTGTGTGGTTGAGGCTCCACTTATGTATCGGCTGTCTATCTGCACTCCTCTTTGGAGAGCAAGTAATTGGTCAAACCCAAAAGCAAAATGACATGCTTATCCCATTCAGCTGTCTGCTGATTATATGACAGGGCTGAGAGTATATGATGGAGGTCTTGCAAGACAAAGTAAGATATTATTCCCAGTGAAATCCTGTGGCTACATGCACCTCTGTCTACAAGTACAATCAGGGTCTTTGTTCTGCCTTGGATCCTGGGAGTCAGTTTGCTTCTCCTGTTGAGAAAACTCAAAGCAATTTCCCACACTTTTAGCAAGGCATCCCTGGGCCATAAAGGTTGTTCTGTCCTCTGAGCACACAATGTTTAGACAGAAATAGAAAATTAAAAACTAATTCCATTTTCACTTTACTGACCTTCAGAAGCTGTGTTCTTAAAAGTGGACACAGCAAAAATGCACTTGCACCAGCAGGACCTGAGTCTCGAATACACAGAATATGCTTTCAGAAAAACTTTTTCCCACGTCTGGTTTTGTATAAAACTTTCTATACTGCCTCTCTTGAAAGAAAACAGGGTATTTCAGCAAATGTGCTGGAGATACCAGTTACCTCCTATACATTTTACCTCCTTACAGTTTTACTCTTGCCTGTACACACATTCACCTTCATACAGCCACCAAATTAACTACTCTTCTCTCACAAGCAGGCTGAGAGACAACCCTGATAACTGCTGAGATATGTTAACCTTTTTAATGGTAGTCATTATACAGATTAATGCTAAACTGACCACCATTTTAAAAGGCAGATGTCAGTATTCCAAAGTCACCTTGAACACTATCATCAGGAAGTATCTTTTACCCCTAAGGTATTCTACTTGCATTTAAAAAAAAGAAGTTGAAAGAAGCAAAAAGCTGGTGAAGTATGGTTCAGTCTTAGCATTAGTTTCTTCACAGGATGAGCATGTTTCCTTTATATCTTACTATTCACATGAAATTTTGCTTCTTATTGTAACTACTTTCTTATTTTTTATTGTACTATGTTTGAAAAACAGAGAGTAATTAAGTTTCTGTTCTCTGAAAGTTGTCTCCAGATTTGGGCTTAGTTTTGCTGTGAAACTAAAGGCTTCAGGTAGAGAAGCAATATTGGGATGATATTAAATAGTCTAGGTTGCCTATTTAACAGGAAATTAGAAAAAAATCTTGTTTGTTTAGCCTAGTGAAACAAAGGCTGAGAAGGAATAGAAGCTAGTCTATAAATACATCAGCAGAGTAAACATCAGGAAAGAAAAGAACCATTTAAGTGAAATGTCAGTGTTGTCACAGGAACAAATGCATGTGAACAGCTGGAAATAAATTTAGCAGGAAATTAGAAGAAATGTCCCAACTCTTACAGCAGTCAGGTTCTGGAACACAGCCTTCCAAAAGGAAAAGATAGGGCTAAAACCCCCAAATAATACTTTGGAAGATAAAGGATATTAATGAATGAGTCTTCTGAACAGTGAGAAACCATCTTGAAGGATTTCAAATATTTTCTCCAGCCTTGGGTTATTGTGGTTTTTTAAATGATTTTATTTATTTATTTTGATTTGCCATAACTGAAGCACCTGAACGGAATTTCAAAAGCAGTTTAAAGGAACTAGGTTTGGAAAAGAAGTTGTTTAGATCTCTAATAATTTCTGCTTCATCTCCTTTGAAAATCCCAGTGTTGAAATGGATCTCTTTAGATAGCAAGGAGGATTACTTTACCTTGCTCTTGAAAAATTCAGTGCTTCAGGGAGCTACCAGCATAGTGAGTAAAAGGTGAGATGCCTGCAGTTATAAGTGTCTACCTGCTGTAACTCACAGGCCAGGGGTCCAGCTATCTGCAGTCCAAGGCCCAGCTCTGTGAAACACAACTCTATGACCTTGCCTTGGTTTTACTGTAAAAATTGTTGATGAACTGTGGGAGAGTTCCTACAGTGAAGACGTGCATGATAAGGAAAGAAAAGAAATACAAAGACAGAGGAGAAATTTTTGAGATACTATTTTTTACTGGCTCAGGGAATAAAGAGAAAAATAGTAATGTGAAGCAATATGAAATGCTGAGGAAAAAACAGTACAGAATTGAAAGATAGAACTTGGCAAGAGCCTTGTTTGAAGGCTAACACTTCCCTCCCCCATGGATCATGTCTGGGCAGCAGAGACTCAGCTCCTGCATGCTAATAATTAATGTAGTTACACATTAGTCTCAGGTTTAGCCAACATACCTATCTAATAAGCATAATAATGTACAAATAATTGCTGTATACTTGTAAGCTCTGCATGGGCTGTTAAAAGGCCCAAACCCAAAGGTAATTCAGCAGAGGAAGGATTACATTATTTGAACAGGAAGGACTTCAGAGTACCATCTTATGATTCAGAGGGCCACAACATCCATCAACAAACTCAGTTCGGTCTTTTTAGCCACGTTAACGTTAAAAAATGCTATCCTCCTGAACAGTTTGGCCCAAATTCTTATCACCACTAAGGAGCAGACGAGGCATATGGGTATGATTAAAGCTTTGTGTCCACTGTCACCTTGACTGCGGGCGGGAAGGATTCTCTGACTGTGACTATAGAGAGGACTTAAGGGATTTCTGCTTCCACCACAGGCCATGTCATGGCCTTCCACCATATCCATACATGTCAAAACTTTTTCCTATCAGATCAAATTGGCTCTTTAGTCTTTAAAATCATTTGCATTGATGAAACAGATAACCACATTTACATCTGATGAGTACATTTATATCTAACTGGTATTAGGCCTGCACTTCAAACTTTGCCTTTTTCATAGTAATGCTGTAAGGAAGCATCTGTAATAACTAAAAAGATGGTACAGCATAGAGCCATTTGCCTGGAGACTAACTTACACAGTTGCTAAGAGAATCACAGAATCACAGAATCACAGAATTTATATGGTTGGAAAGGACCTCCAGGGTCATCAAGTCCAACCTTCTCCTAGCATCACTCTAACCACTACACCACTACACCAAATCTTCTCTAACCACTACACCATATCCTCAAGCACTGCATCTATTCGTTCCTTAAACACCTCCAGGGATGGTGACTCCACCACCTCTCTGGGCAGTCCCTTCCAGTGCCTAACTATCCCCTCAGTGAAGAATTTTTTCCTAATAAAGTAGAAGAAGAGTTATTAGAAGTAGCTAATAAATATGATTTGAATAGAAATGCTAATGAAATAGAGCTGGATGCTTGTTATGTCATGTAACACTACTGGATATACAGCAGTTAATCCTTTCTAGGATTCTCTTTATTGTCACGAAGGTCTATACCTGTTTTTACTGCAAATCAGATGAATCTGTCAAATGGCAGGAAACAGTGAACAAATGTAGTGGTGTAAGGTTACATTCAGCTGGACACCATCTACTTGAATGATTAATTGAAGGTGTATGCAAAATCCACTGAAACTCAGCAGTTCTGTCAAATGGCAAAAAATCAATAAGAACACCCCTGTCTTGGTCTGATGTACTTTTGTGAGAAATGCAAAGACAAATCAAGGATATATTTTCAAACCTGCCAGGAAATAACTGTGAGATGAAAGCCTTTTATTTTTTTCCCACTGAATTATAGTTTCTATTAATACAATGGCATATGCAGTAAGGATAGAATCTAATATGCAACACCCTTCCCATGCCTTTCATCATCCCTGAGGTTTTCAATGTATTCTTGTTCAACCTTTAGTTAAAGATCATTGCTACTATGCAATCAATTTTTGCTGGTCTCCTGGGTAAGTGCTTAAGAAAGATTTAACTGCAGTTATGACAAAAAGAGGAGCATTTTGGCACAATGTATTTACAGTATGTTACTGAGCATATTCAGTTAGCTTAGCCCATTGGGATAAGCCCAATGAAGGAATACTAATTTCTATAGGCAATTGACCACATTCAAGACCAGCTTGTTTATAGTTCATGTCCAGCCATGTGGGACTTCTTTGCTGGGATACCAGTGTGGAAGTAGCTTTTGTTTTGAGTCTCTGAACCAAAACCAATTGACACTTCATGAGACATAGAGAAGTGTCTAAATTACCTGTCCACTATGCCAGATCTATTTTCAGCAAACAAACAAATTAAGAGTCTGAGTGTTTCAAGTCAAGGAGCTCAAATCATATTGGGAAGTACCAAAGTTATCAAGCTTCTAATCCTGAAAGTAAATGTCAATAGCTTCAGTACTGACTTTATCAGAGAATAAAGAAAACATGATTTGTGCCTTTTTTTCCCCAAGTAAAAGCTCCCAGTCCAATAAGTTGTGAGATTTGTAAGATCAAACGGATGTTCTCTGAGAACTCTTGAAAACATTCACAATGCAAGAAGCTTCTCGATTGCCACATGAACTCATTCTGAGGCCAATGTATTTACCAGAAAGACATAATGGATTTGTTCTTTAATCTCCTGTTAGAAATATTGCAGTCATAGAATTAGTGGAAATAGTATAATGTCTCTTTGCTGACTAGCAGTGTATGAATAAGCAGAGCTTACAATCTGAATTCCTATTCAGCAGTTTTTAGTGTTTTTCAGAAGTAAATAAGGGTCAAATCCAGAATGATTCACTAATTCACAGACATAATGAATGCCTGAATAGTTCGATGAACTCTAATGAAAGCAGGTTCCAGTGACATCTCTTACTAAAATAATGTGCTCAACATAAATTATATTGAGAGTAAAATGTCAGTATAAATACCAGAAGACTTTGCATCCAAATTCTGAAGCTAGATTTGCAATATAGATTTCTGTTTCTGGAAACATTCAGATATACAGCATAGCTCCTGGAAACTAAGAAGCACAACAGCTCTTTGAAGAGCTCTGTATTACTGCTCCTGACCTGGAAATAAAGAACAGGTGATGAGACAAGACACTTCTTCAAGGTCATGATTTGGTTCAAGAAGTAGAAATTACATGTAAATTGTGCTCACTGTACTTGAAACAGACTATACATGCACTGGTCTATTGCCAATGTTGACTGACTGCTAATGACTTTTCCAGAAGCCCTGTTGACAAAGGGCACAGAGCAGAATTAAAAACTATTGAGATGTATGTGATAAGGCCAGGATTCTCTGTACAAAATCCTCAGTCTCCTTGGCAGAATTTTGACATTTCAGTATAAAGTGGAGTTCACATCATTTCATAGAATTTATCTAATAAGGTCAGATAACTTTTCTAAGCTGATATAATCAGTAGAGAGAATATAGTCTTAATTGCAAATGGAGAAAGATGGAAATCTCCAAGGGGTGATGTGTCCCATCCTAAAATAATAACTCTTAAGTAGCATAAATTGCTGTCTGGAGATACCCACTTCTCCCCATCATTCACAGTCCCAGCTAAGGTAATGTTTCTGGGAGATCTCTTGTATGCATCTCGTGTTTAGTTACATGCGTAAGGCCTCTGTATGAAGAGAGCTGATCATTATATTGCAGTGATGCCTTAACTATATATCATTGTAGATCTTATAAACCCTGTTTTGCTGTCATTTCTAAGAGAATGCTTAAGATGACTCACAGATGAGGTGGAAATACTGTGTCACTAATAAAAAACGTAGTTAATGACTTTAATAACCTTTATGGCTATTCAGGAAAATGGATATGGTTTTTGATCCAAGCTAACAACCTATTTGGCTTATCCTTGCTTACAAAAGAAGAAGGGGAAAATGAAGGAAAAACAAAATTGGTATTACATTTCATTATGCAAACCTGTATGTTTGGCTAAATATAGGATGAACAGTCCAAACTCTCTCAGCTGCTTCTTGTATATAAGAGTTCCAAGCCCCTGACAATCTTTGTGGCTCATCAGTGGCCTTGCTCCAGTATGTCCATCTCTCTCTGATACTGGGAAGATTAGAATTAGACAAAGCAATCCAGGTGTGTCTCACCAGGGCTGAGCAGATGGGAAGGATCACCTTCCTTGACCTGCTTTACTCTGACAATGCCTGTTTTTTTATACATACATATGTGGTGTGTTTTTTTTGTTTTGGTTTTTTTTTTTTTTTTTCAGGAAAGGATTGTTTTTGACAAATATTTTGAATAGTGTGAGGAAAAGCTTTCAAATGTAATATTTGGAAATTTTAAAAATAATTCATAGTTTGAAAATTGTTATGAAGAAATTTAATAATAATTCTGTTAATTATAACAAGATAGTCCTGACAGTACTACTCTACAAACTATTGTCAGTAAATAATCTCTGCCAGCTTTACTTATGTAATAGAAGCCAGCTGCCTGCTCAGGAACCATATGTTGTGTACCTACAGGTACACAGGCAAATGAGAAGGCTAATGCCAGTAGGAACCATATCTGAGGGACCTCCATTATTCTCACAAAGCCAAAAATATTCAGGATTTTTCTGTTGCTAAAGGCAATGAACTAAATATACTTATTTTTAACTTAGTTTTCCACCTAGTTTCAAGTATGTTCTAGCTCTTTGAGTTAGTAGTTTTTGTTGAGATTGTTTATTGACATAATGCAGAAGGCTGCTCTGTCTAATGTTAAAAAGTTATCATTAAAACCACCAAGAAATACCAATTCTTTAAGACTATAGAAAGGAAAAATAAAGCAAAATATTACATCTTTCAATCCATACCATAAAGAAAATCCATACTATAAAGAAAACACCTGCTCTATTCACACAATGATCTGGTCTTCAGAGAATGATGCTTTACAAATAGATTGTCCATTCAGTACTTCTTGTTTTGCCACAAAACATACAAGCTTTATAAAATGGTGCATATGTTCAAACACTGCTGTCTATTTTTCTTTTAAAATAAATCCTACTTTTAAGAGAGTTTCTTTTATTCAGTAAGTGAAATTTCTGATCTAAAATAAAACTACTGAAAGGACAATAAAAATGTTCTTACAGCTTTCTGGCATTGTGGCGTAATAAAGGGAGAAGAATTTGCCATTTAATATGTCCACTGTATTGCCTAGCATTAGATTAACAACAGAACTGATTTACTTTTTTAGAGAGATTGTTCATTAGTTCTGAAGTCAACCAATTGAAAAAGTTGTCAGTAACACGATTTTATGAAACAACTTGTATTGCATGCTAGTATCCTCTCAAGTGGTCTGTGTTGAAGAAAATAATAATCTATTCACAAAAATTTCACAATTATTTCCCCCTTTGCTCATTCCTTTTGTTGTTTATCAAACCTGATTTTACTATGACATACTTCAGGCTTGTCATGTCTTTCAGGACACACCTGTCCTTTCTTTTATATTCCTAGAGTGGAATGGCTGAACAGATACTTACATTTTAGAGGACAGATTTTTCAACTTTTCTTCAAATTGTTGAACTTTGTCTAATAAAATTAAGCTCATTTATAAACATTTCTGACACTAACTGAGACTCTTTTTCTTACTAGAGTAGAATATATGGTAATCATTGGTGAAATGAGAGCAACCTCACAAATGGGAAGGATTTGAAGTTTTTTACAAGTAATCCTGTACTGAAAACAGAAGACTTTCTGAAGATCTGTTGCAGTCCTAGAGTAAAACTCACTTATTGTTCTTGTTACCACGCTTCCAACTGCCAGCTCATTTCTCAAATAACATGACATAATAGATGTCAGTGTTGGGGATTTAAAATTCATTGCAAGATTTATGAATCTCACTTACAAGGTGAAGAATGGTCACAAAAGCCTAAATGACAGACACTCCCTGCCCTCATTCAGGGAAGAAGCAAAATCTGACAGCAAATGTTACCTTTCTTTTAACCCTAATATAACGGAAAAGTTAGAAAAGTTAATAGGATACACATATCTCATATTGTTTAAAGTTTGCCTATGTTGTTGAAATGGAATTGAATGGATTTCTTTCACTGTTTTAGTTATGGACTCTATAAACTGCAGCCAACAATTTGTTCAGAGTACTGTTTTCCATGTAGTTTTTAAGAACAGAAAAATAAAATAGGAAGTAGTTGGGATCCTTTTTGTACATAGAATGATCATTAAATTTTGGGAAGGAAGAAAGTCTCCTATAATTTATTTCAACAAGATTAACTGAGTACAGCAATTTATTTAAACGACACTGAAGGAGATGTGAAAATGTTCAGTCCCTCAGGACAAGGAGAATTTTCTTCATATGACTGGTTCTCCAAATGACTGAGACTGCTACTGAAGTGTGTGTTATTGTGAGGTAGAATGCAAACACTGAAAAAGGAAACAAAAGATGTAGCCATTAGTTCTGACCTCATTGAAACAAAGCTGTTAAGTGGAAAAAGCACTCCATTCCATGGTTTAAATGAAGAAAAACACTCTGTGCAGATTTTATTTCTACACCTTTTTTTTTCTTTTAAATTTAAATCTACACATAGCATGCAAATGGATTTCCTATGTTGGAATAGGTGAGGCTTTTTTTCCCAAAATTACTTTGATTTTATGTGTATTTGAGGAAGGAGTGGAGGGAGCTCCTTAGGAGGGAAGCAGGGCAGGATCCTGCTGGCCAAGACTTATCCCACCACCTTTGGACACCAGCCCCCAGCCAGGGAGCAGGTCAGGCTGAAGTGTAGCTAATCCCCTATATCTTGCATACTATAGTTAAAGAACTATCATTATTTGAAGAGTACTTGAACTAAACTATGTTAAAAAATGTCTTACACAAGGATTTGAACATAGATTCTCCTCTTGTGAACTTAGTTGTTAAGGGGATTATACAGTAAATAATAGCTGTTCCCCTTTGTCAAGTAGATAATAGCATATTTAAAATAGAATATATAAATTAACAGCAGTAGTTGTTATATACTATAGGCAAAGGAAAGACAAAAGTGAAATGAAAAATATAGAACATTTTTTTTCATACAAGGCTCAGTATATACAAAAATCATTTTGGCTGACATCTAATGAAAAGATGATTCTGTATAGAATGCATGGGTAAGAAACTGCCAGTAACTTACTTTTAAGAGCTGACTTTTATTCTAGCTGTAGCTAATAATTCATCTTAATTCAAGATTGTTGATTTTTCTCCAGGTCCCAAAGATACTGCTGTTGAAAGGTAAAGTGCTGGTAAAGACCTTATTCTTTGTCCCCTTTTTCCACCTGAGTTCTGTCTTTAACCATAATCATCATATTGGACCCACTGTCATTAACAGTCTGTTGTCATTGGGGCAGCCAGCCTTTCCATAGGAAAGTTTGGGAGAGCAAAACAGAGGAAGAAGTAACTGGCAGCAGCCGGACAAGAGAAAGAGGGGAAAGAGGACTGGTGATTGCACTGACAAGACATTCTTTTGGGGAGATAGAAGTCCTGCAGCAACTCAATGCTCAGGGCTTAATTAAGATGGAAGTTTTTTATTCATTTATTGAGATTTCTGAGTGGAGCAGAGAGAATCATGCATGTTTTAAAATAATGGATAAAGACTGGAGTACCTAAATTGTTGGAATAAGACTGATGAAGGCAGGGATGATTACTTTCACATTTGCTAACTGGTACCTTGTGAGCAGGTAATCATACCCAAGGAGTAGATATGTGAGGCTAACTTTTGGCTGTGCTGTTAAATTTGAGAAGCAGCAAGCTAAGTGGAAGAGGGCTTTCTGCAGTCAACATGGCAGACCCTTGTCAATGAAAATCCCAAATCAGCTTTCCTAATCAGCAAGAACTGGGCTCTACTCCAGTCTGTGAGGGCACAGTGAGGCTCTCCGTTGTCAACAAACTGTGCAGGAGACACAGCTGAAGGCTGTGTAAGGCAGAAAGACTACCAGCAATTCACTTGGTTATTCCTCTCCTGACTAGCTTCCCATTTATGCAAAGAAATTATAACACATCAAGTTCCCCACTTAGCTGGAAATTCTCTTGAAGTACTATATATAGTAAACAGAAAATCCCCAACCCTAAACCCAGTGTTTCAGTCTGTAATTATACACAGAATTCAATAAAAATAATTTCTGAAGTGTCTTCTTTATCAGAATTCAATGTGCCTGACTGTGCCACTGTACAGATCACCTCTGAACTACTGCAGAAATCTTTGACCAGACCAGATGTCAGAGAGATGCCTGATTCCTCCTTTTTACAAGGTTCAACTTCTGCAGTGGTAAGACTGTGTCTTTTTTCACTTTCAGTGAAGTTAAAAATGAAGTTACTAAGGTGAATGTCTTCTTTGAAAGAATGGGAAAAAAGTATGGAAGATACTAATAGAAGCTTGGGGGTTTAGTGACAGGCTACGATATCTGCTTAATATTTACCGTATGTCGTTTTATACTACATTAGTTGTATACAGGAGGCTTAGAGTGCACATAAGCTTAACATCCTGTGGGAATGGAAATATAGCAAATTTTCTTTAAGAGTGTATCTGTTATACTACTATTTACACTTTACTTAAACATGTTTTTGAAAACTATGTCCCTTATTCTTATCCACACAGTGTCACGTCTGGCATGTATTTTTATTCATTTGGTTATCTTTATTTTATATGGAATATCAGTCATTATTTTAGAATGCAATTTTCCGTGTATGAATTTAACCCAATAGGTCTTAATTTGACATTGAGAAAAATAATTTAAAACCAGAATTTCCAACAGGGTGATATTCTCTTCTATTATAAAGACTAACACATTGGCATTAGAGTTGAAGAGAATATATTTTTTCCATTCTATCAGTGTTCTCAGAATATGAAAACATTCTTACACACACTCAATAAAACCCAAAGTCTTGCCCTCATTAGCAACAAAATTGTCCATTGCTCAAAAGCACAATGATTTGTGAGAGTTAGATTCAGTATGGATCCTGCTATAACAATTGTTTAGTTATACATACAAAAGGTTCCAACTGAACATATTCAGAATGATTTACCTCTCTACAGCCAAATCAGTAACAAGCAATCAGTACTACAATTTAGATTTCCGGGCAGAATGAAAGACTTGAATTTTGCATATTCTATACAAGCACACAGATCCCTAGGCTTTTAACAGTTCTGTGGTCAGTGAGTCTTTCAGTTTAGTGGGAAATTTAATTCATGCTGAAGTTAGTTTAATTGTTAGAAGTTTTGAATTTAAGAAGAATTTTGGACAAAAAATAATAAAATACATTGGAGTCTCTCCAGCTTTAGCTGTCATATAATTTTCAATATGACAACTCGTAAGTGTACATGTATCAAAGATGTCAGAAAATATTTAAGGTATGTAAACGTATAGATATCTGAATCTGGCTTTCCGCAAACAGGAAATATCCACAGTTTTCCTCCAAGACATTTCAAATTAGTGTTCCAAATTCAATCAGGTGAAGATGTGTAGTTTGCATAAACTTATCCAAACAATTTATTGAACCAGAAATCTGAGCTATCTATTTTTCCTTTTTGTTTCCTAGAAACAAAGCCTATTTTAGGATTAAAGGGGGAAAAGGAAACAATGTTTACATTGAAAACATACACATATTTAAATAAATTAAAGTCTTTATAAACAATCTGGATAAAGTAAAAGACTCCAAGATTTCTAGCAGGCTTAATTAATAAGACCATTGCAAGAAAGAGCCAATTTACACCCTCAAGCATAGCATAACGCTCCCAAGTCACTTAATCAGAGCCATAAAAAGGCTGTGGAGAAGATGAGACAATTTTAATGATCTTCTTCATTACCTCTGAAAAGCTGATCTAAGTAAGACAGATATCTGTATAGATCAAATGATGCCACCAGTTACCAAATTTACTCAATTCTAGTGACTGAGACCCTGAAATGGTTCTTTGCATTGCACTAAAAAAGAAAATTGAGTTTTAAAACACAAATTCATTTGTAATTTCAGTTCGAGTCTAAGCTCAATTCCAGTTTGGAAAGTTGCATGGCTCCCTCAATAAATTAATTCCATATCTGCATTCAGAATCATGGTCATAGCTTTTTATCCTAGTCACAAGTCTATACTCAATTATTTTTTTAATCTTATTTACACTTTAAAGAGAATATAGGTGAGACCAATAAAGTGATTTAATTCATTTTATTTTCTTTCTTGAGTACTGTTTAGGAAATTGAGCTGAATTATAGAATGAAGCAACTAAGGATTAAATACCTCCACTTTGGGTGACTAACTTTAAATATCTCTTAAAGCTCCGATTTTCAAAGTTAGGAAATCAACATCTTTATCAAATAGTAGTGTCTTCAAGAAACATTTGTTGATAATCAAAATATTGAGATGTTGAATAATTCCTAATCATAGTTTTTCATTTTCTTTTTGTGTAGGTGGTTTGTTATATTTTGGCAGATTCTAACTGCACAAGGATATCTAAAACAATGGGATTGAAAAGGTGACCTGAGATCAAGATCTGGAGTGGTAGAGAATTGCAGACACAAGTGAGGATCTAATTTATCAGTATGCATGTTAAATAAATTCATGAAGAAATTGAGCTTGGCGAGCCACTGCTGATAAATGGCTGTATACCTACAAAGAGGTCAGTTCACACACTGAAGTGCTGTTGATTGAAAGAAGATAGAAAAACCGTGAGAAAGAAAGAAAGCACTTCAGATAGATAGCTGTATATTAAAGGTTTAAGACACAGATGGGAAGTAAATCACTTATCTTTGGAAATGAAGGTATCTGTCCATGCTTCCAGGCCAAGAGTGAGTAACAGCGTGGTGATCTGGGATCTCAGCCTTATATGGTATAACAGATACATGGGTACTGTTGGCCTTACAAGACTCTGCGTCCCCAAAGCATTTCTTCAGGTATCTTTGAAGTTCCACCTATTCTCATTTTTTATCTGTCCTGTCCACCAGTTTCACATGTTAAGTCCACATCCTGCTCAGTTAGGTTTTCTGTGGGCCAGGGCCTTGCTGGTGACCCAGTCATGCACTAGCAGATGTAACATCTACGCACAGCGTCCCTCTTCCCTTTATTCCTACACATGATGATAGAAGGAAAAAGAAAGAGCTTGTGCAATTTTGAGATGATCCTGATCTTCTCTACCAGCCAATTATACCCAGTCTTACTTTACAGAGATACAGTGAGCAATACAGTGAGAATCTTACCCTGTCATTTTTACATTTCCTTTTCAGAGGACAGCTCTATAATTGAGGCCAAAATCTGCCTTTGGAATTAGGCTTTTCGCTGCCTTTGCTATTAAATAGCAGACAGGCAGAAGTATCTAAAAGGGAATAAAACTTCAGATGAACCATCTAAGCCAATTGTTTCTCAGGGCCCTATGATAGAACATTTTTAATTACTCCATGGGGTAGTATGTCATATTCTTACTGTAAGATTTGGAAGGGAGAGAAAAGAGATGGTAAAATAGCAGAAACAGTTCCCAAAGCATTTAATAAAATGGAGGTAAGAGTAAGCAACATGAATCAAGGGAAGAAGGTGCTTGGTTTTCAAACCAAGTAGTTATGGGACAGAAAAATAAAAAAGGGGTAACAGGAAGAAAAAACAGAGATAAATAGCACAAGAAAGATAATATTGCTGAGACTGTTCAGAAGCAGAATGTCTCAACTGGCTGAACCAGAGAGTCTATTTTGCTTCTATGTTCCTAAGTCATATACAAAGAAGAGGAAGAAGGATTAAAAGGAAACTGAAATCCAAGTCATGTGATAAACAGAAGATTTCAATAACACTTTGTCCTCCACTGTACTAGAAGAACTATTTGATGAGAAGATTCTCACAGACCATCAGCTATGAACTGACCTTCCATTTTTCCAATAGGAAGAAAAGAAGACTGAAGGGAGGAAGGGAGAAGGCAGGAAGGCAGGAAAGCAGGAAGGAAGAATGGAAGGAGGGATATAGCAAAATTTATTACTAATATTGTCAGCTGGAAATAAAATTTTTTATCTTTCAAAATGGTATCTATTTGGGTCTGCCAGATAATCCCAGGATTTCTGTTTTTTTCAGGCCTGCAAACTAAGAGAGGAGATATATTATATAATATCTATACATTTTGTCTGACCAGGATGCTATGCTGTTTGTACGTCCAAAACTGGGAGATAATTTTTGGCATTAGTAAGGTGGTTACATGTGCATGTACAAACTGAAAGGGTTATGTAAGTGCTGGACATAGCATAGAGCTAAAGCTCTAGTGTATGATGCAAGCTAGTACTCACTGGAATAACATCACAACACAAATTTAATATGCAGTAGGTTAAACATCATAGCATAAATCTTCAGTACTCTTAGGCATTACAATAGCACCTAGGTGTTATGGCAATTGGCATTCTGTGTGTCCAAAACTGGTTAAACACTCTGTTCAATGTGCCACATCAGTTTGCAATGCAAAGCAAATGTATATTTGCTTTGGCTTCTGCAACCAATATTTAAAATAGAAACTGGGAAGCTGATGCAGAAAAATAACATTTTAACTTTCAATTTAATTTTACTGCTTCATCCCAGTTTAAGCCTTCATTTCAGCAGTAATGAATCCACATAGTTGATTTTTTTAGTATGTCCTTTCTTTAGCACATAATTAAAATGTGCTTCTGTTGGAGCAGAACAAATATAAATTAAAAAATTAAGAAACAAACAGTTCTTTTCCATCTCACATCTCTAAATCCATAACACTTTATTAGAAGCCTCATTTGCTTTAGTAAAAGACATTCTTTAGAATTTAGATCTTCCAACGTTAGTAATTACAATGATCTTGAAAAAAGTGAATATTATAATATTGTACATTATGACTATAGGCTAAACCACATAATTTTGGGAAATATTCCTCAAAAAAATTAAGAGGGACAAATATTTTACAGATTCATTCTTAAATCACTTCAAACTGACAGCTACTGTCCCTCAGTGTTTCGTATCCAAATTTAACATACACAAAAGTCATTGAATCACACAACTGTGCAAATTTTTAAAACCCATATCAGTAAAAGCTCTAGTATTCAAGATGGCACATTTTTACTCCACTGTGTTCTCTAGCTTGATAAGATACTCATCCTGTTTCTGTTAAATTGCACAACACCTTCTTCTCTTGAACTTTGTGGATTTTAGTTTTCTAACATGTAATATTAATAAATATAAACCAGAAATTTTCTGTGAAGCACCCACAAATATAGTAGTGGCAGTTCCTTCCAGTCGTATTATAATAGGAGCCAGGAAGTTATTTTCTTGACTTATTTTCCCTGTTTGTACTGAAACCAGTAAACTAGCTGCAGGGGTACTTCTGACTGCCTTATGAAACAAGATCACAAAAATATTAAAAATACAAATTTTTATCAAGAAATATATATACAGAAACTCTGAAGCCTCTGAGAAATCTTTTTCAAACTTTACATGTTAATTTTTCTGTGACCAAACATTATTTTTCTTAATTCAGCCAACTCTTTTTGAGAAGAATACTGGCAAAAAAGCAGTATCTTCCCTATCATTCAGGAGAACTCATTCTTTATTCCTGGTCAAAAGTAAAAATCTCCTGATCCCGCTCTCACTCAGTGAAACAAACTGGATGTAAATTAGAGAAAAAAATACACTATTCTACCCAGATGCAATGC
This sequence comes from Eurystomus gularis, assembly GCA_013400335.1. Lineage (NCBI taxonomy): Eukaryota > Metazoa > Chordata > Aves > Coraciiformes > Coraciidae > Eurystomus > Eurystomus gularis. The sequence continues at coordinate 51,821 of VZZY01018549.1, read as the reverse complement.
AATAATAGTTTACCAAACTAGCAGCCACTCAAACATAAGATTGTTGGAGCAGAAGTAGCTGAAAACTCATTTATAGAAAAGAGTAATTCTAGTTTTTTGCTATGTAAATAGCAAATAGTTATACTTTATTTCAGAAAATGTCAGCTTGTGTTTTGAACATTGCTTATCGAAAGTCATATTACTTACAGTATTAAAATCTATTCTTCCAAGCCTTTAAATTGGACATTTTAAAACCTCTGTGTCTGAACTGATAGCTTTAAGAAAAAAATTAAGTACACATTTTCCAATTCTACTTCTGACTATTGAGGCTGAGATCTAGGAGTTATATTTTTCCTGTGTGATTTATTAATGGCCACAAGGGATAATGAATATTGCATGTCAAATTTTATCCTCTAGTGTTGCGTTGATTGTGAGACAGAAACTTAAACAGATTTTTCTCATGTGGTGTTAGTCATGCAAACATTAAATTCAATATCCACTCTACCAATATGTCTTGATCAGCATTTTCCATGTCTAATAGCTGTACTGGTCACATACAATTGTCTGTGTGATAGAATTCCTCCAAATGATTTTGAACTCCTCTGAAGAAGCAAGTTATTCTTTGGGTGAGAGTTTAATCTTTTTTTTTTTTTTTTCAGATTTTTTCCTATTTTTTTTCTGGACTGTAAAAGCTAGTTTCAAAGCTGCATTAATTCTGTCTTTTACTGTACTTTATTTTTCAATGCAGACATTTAAGTTCTCTTGTAATGTTCAAATATCTCTTGGCTACTTTAGAAAAGATGCTGTACATAGGTCAGTTTAGACAACTACTAACAAGCTTTAAAAATCTACAGTGGAATGAGAACTTCATGTTTGTAGATCTAGTCCAAAACTTCAGAATTTCAGTCAACATAAAGTAGTATTACATTAAAAGCAATCTGTGCAAGGTAGTATGTTAGAACTGTTAGTACTGCTGTGGTACATGCAGGTAACATTGGCATCATACGGTAACAACTGAAAAGGGAATAACACACTGTAAAGGCTGGAAGGAATTCCTTGATAGGTAAGGAAGAGGAATATGTGAAAGACTAACAAAGTTAATTATATTTGCAAGTATATTGAATAGAACTGAGAAATTAGCATAAAATCCAGGTCTGGTCCTGAATTGGGTTAAACTGACCACACTATTATTATCACTTTATGCTTTACACAAAAAAGAATTTGTGATTTCTACATTACGCTTCACTGCTGATGTAGCAAAAGTGATGCTGTATTAAAAGAAAGATGTTATACCAAAATGTGAATTCATATCATTGTGTAACTAGAATGAAACAGTATTCACTGAGAAATGACTGAAAATTAAGAGTTTTACATAGAAGCTCTGGGAGTACAATGCATATTTTTCACTAAATGTTAATGGGATTTAGGTACCTAACTGCATTAACAACTTCTGAAAATCCTTATCAAAGTGACTGAATTGCAAACAAAAAATAAATAATTTCTCTTTAATCTCCACTGTTGTGCTAGTAGACTAGGGGGTAGCCAGTATGCCATCTTTAAATAATGTGTTAGGGGTGAGCCTGAAAATTATAGACCAATGAACATGACTTTGGTATTAGGTAAATTAGCAAAAAACACATTTAAAGAGACTTATAAAATACACAATGAGCATAATACAATAGAAATCAGCAGAGCTTCTCTAAAAGGAAATTGTACTGCTTAAGCCTCATTTAGTCAAAAAAAATTGAAACAATAGTGGATAAAGGATTGTTAAATGTGATTTAGTTGGACTTCTGAAAGGCTTTCTGGAAGAAGTCTGGCCCAAACATTCTAGTAGGAGAAGCAGGTAGTCTTGGGGAAAAATGTAATATTTAGTAAGTGAGCTGACATGGAAGCACAAATTTGAAAGACATAGTGGCTATTAAAAATAAATATTTTCAGAAATAACAAAATTGACAGAAATCTATCTTGGAAATATTATTATGCTATTACTTAGGTAGGTGATGGGTCCTTATCTTGGCATTTATCATTGATTTTGGTGAATTAGTTTTAAAATCGCATTTTAAAAGAAAAGGACTGCAAACAAGGAAACATGCAAAAAAAATAACAAGCCTCATGACTATCACTATTTTCATCATGCTGTAAGGTAAATTTTAAAAGGCAATGACTCTAAAACTGCCAAGAAATAAACAATGGTCATTAGTAAAAGAATAATTACACTGTATTTTTTGCTCTTTTGGGCAATTTCTATACTAGCAAATTGCTGGACACTATTCACTGCCATTGAGGCCAGTATCTGCCAAGCACCTATGTCCTTCCTACCAAATGTTCATAGATTGAAAAAAAGAATAGCATCTAACTTTACGATTGAATGTTCTCTACTAAATCTCAAAACATGCCTGATAATTATTTCAAAGTTCTTGTTGTTATAGGCCAAAAAATTTGTCAAGGGCTTTTTAAAAAATTCAATAGTATAAATACCCAAGTTACAGGGCCTAGGAATGTCTCTTAACACTTCTTATTTGACTAGTACAGAAGTAGCAATTATGTTTAACTAAAGTCCAGGTTCAGTATTATAAAAAATAAATTAACCCACCCCACACCCCACAAACTACTTAATTCGCTACTTCCCTGTGTCGTTTATGATGATTCAAGCAAACATCAAGTGGTCACAAAGTTGCTACCAAGTCAGAGCAAAATGCCAAGCTCCAATCCTCCTAGAACTGGTGTAAATGAATATATAAGCCTACATTTAAGACAAGGCAACATTTACACTTATAGTAAAAATTTCATCTACCACTATGCCAGTCAGAATACAATTACAAGGCTACCAGACACCTCTTATCTAGTAACAACTGATCATTTATTACATGTGATTAGAAAACAGATTTTCTGTTACAAATTATACAGGCCCTAAATTGTGTACATAATTGTGCAACTCCTTCTAGCCGTTCTGACTCAGAGATGAGACAGTCTCTTGAAGACTCAACTTATCTAGGCCTAATTGTAAGGGCAGGATGGCTCATGTGAAGTACAATGTAGACCTGCATTTGGAAATCCATTTAGCTGAAATCCATGACGTTTGCAAGTTTTGTAATGAGGCACAGCTCTGAACCATAAATGTCAGTCAAGACAGACCTTAACTGTTTTCCTGCATAGAGAGAGCATCATCTATATGCATCTTGAGTACCACCCACATCTAGATCTGAATGTCTACACACAGATAAGCTCCAGGAGGGCCCATTACACAGGACTGAATATCAGTCCCTGGAAGAGCTGCAGAAACACAGGGCTTAATTCGGTTGCCTAAAGATTGCTTTCCAGAGGCTTTAGTGTGACTAAGACATTTAGCAGGGGAAGTAGATATGACACTGAAGTGAGCAGAGACCTGCATTTTTCTGAAGCAAGCAGGGTACTCTATTAAATTTCATCTGGCTCTATATGGAATAAACAACAAAGCTGTGTATACACATTTGAACTGAGCCCTAGAAATCAGTACATAAGCAGCAGCAGCAGGACTGTGACCACAATAACTTTCAGTACATTTTCTCAGCAGATGTAAGTACACTTGCACAAATGATATAAGAGGCTTTTGTGAATTGGACCCTCTATTTTCAAAGCTAAGTACTTTTTTCCATTTACAAATCCCATTCATTTATTGCCAAGAGAAAAAGTCACACATGCTCTTACATAATTTATCATCTTCATTTACTTGAGTGAATTATTTAAAAAGCAAATTTAATTTCACATTTTATTTTTCCTTGAAATAAATTTTTGAGCACAGTATATCATATAAAGCTAAGTTCCTTTCGCCAGTGAAAAAACACATCATCGTATTAAATGCCAAAATCTTTCAAAGCACATCTTTCTTCCAACAGAAGAACTTTTAATTAACTCAGACATAAAGATATATCACATTACAGATGTAAAATATCCCATCTGTCAGCCTCTTTTTATTCTTCCCCTAACATTGAAACCTGTGAGGCCAAGAACCCCCACATTGCTGGCTGACAAATTACTTAAGTTTCAGTAGAGGAGTTTCTGTGAAGGTGCTGTTCTACCCTTGTACTTCAAATCTCACGTTTTTATTTCCTATACGGTAACCTTTTTGCTGTTCTTCTCTACCAATTTCTGAATTCCAGTGCATCTGAAGTGCACATCTTGTAATTAGGCCAGAAAAAAAAACACTTTATTTTTAAATTGTATGTCAACACACCCTGCAGTCATCCAGACTTTCTCTTCTTCTCTTACATAAAATCTTCCCCCTTACTTTCATGAAAAAACTTCAGCTCCCTACTCCTTTTGTGCTGAGAAACTTGTAAGTTCTCTTTGCCATATGCCATCAAGTACATGAGATACTAGCTTGTGAAACGAAGTAGTATCAACATCTTATTATTAGTCTATTAGTCTATTAATGACTTACCATTAAACACAAACATTCAGACATTTGCATACCTTTTCAACAAACTCTCTTATTGCATACAGAAGACTTCCATGACATAAGTACTCACAATGTTCATTTGTATACTTTTATTATAAAATTCTTCTCTGGCTACTGTAGACCATTTGTTTCACTTGAATATTGACATTTATAATTTTTTAAGTGAGGTGTAAAAGGAATTTGCTGCTTCAGTGATCAATTCAGGGTTGCACTTCAGTACAATGTTTAGGTAAACTGGACTGTGAGAAGAAGTTTATACATGCTAACTTCCAGTCAGTAATCTTCGTAGTGTTTGTAAAGAAGGCGAAGGCACTTGTTCAGTCTTTAAAGTAATTTCACATATCTAGAAATTACCGCCCAAGAAAGAAACCAAATTTTAAGAGTTATTGATTCTATTGACCTATAAGAGCTTATCTCTGTTAAATGTTTGACAGTCCACAGTTACTCATTCCTGGTCAGATATGTAGCAGTTAGAGATAGATAAGGGATCTTTTTCCAAGGAAGCCTGGAATTTTCCAGCACTAGCTTTCTAATTTGTCTATTAGGAGATTTAAACAACATGACTTGCACAATTCCTGATGGCCAATTCATTGTTCGTTGTCCTCACAGATTCTTAATCAGGAAGTTTTCCCCAAACATTCATACTTTCCATCTTTGTTGTTTTTCACAGCGTTCCCAAATAGCTGGTTTTGTTCTTGGAAGCTGGAGGACAGATGAAGCTACTGCAAGTTATAGCACTAGTGAAAAAGAGGTAAGATTCAGCCAACCTATATGTCTGTTCACTCATTGGGTTTCCTTTATATTCAGTGAAGAGATACGGACACTGTCAGTGTGTATGATTGATTGAATGATCTGGTTTAGATATACGTTTTGGTGAAACATATATTAGCTATTATCTCCATGGAAGACAAGTTGAAATGAAAATCCATCTTTAGTCAGATGAATCCTATGCAAAATGTATTGCGCCACACGAACATATTTTTCATAGTTTAAAGCAGTATCACTGGATGAATAGAGATAATGCAGCAAAGTTATATAGGTGGAATATCAGCAGATATCAGGTGTATCATTCCAACATTTCAAATACTGTTTTGTATGTGGTATGCTGTAATTCTTTATGAAATACATTGTCTTGTTAAAAATACTATGGGCTTTTCATGGGAGAAGGTACATTATTCCTAACATCCTTTCTATATAAAAGAATTATACCTTACTTTTTTCCTCCTGGAGCATTGAAGGTCCTATGAAGGAAGATGCTTCCTTTACTTTATTAGAAAACTGTAGGAAAAAGAAAGTGAAACATAAATAAACTTTTCACTAAATTTCTAAACATCTACTTAATCTGTCTATCCAAAATAAAGGTAATTCATGTTGATAATCTAGCATAAATTTCATGCTATTTTTCTGCTGTTGCTATTTTTCTTCTAGCAGTTATCGTAATTAAGAAGTTGGTCTGGAATTTATTTCTTGAAATGGAAGAGAAAATACATATTCAGGAGAAAATACCAGAACACTAACTCACTACGTCCTTAACTTCAAGCAAAGGTCGTAACCATCTTATTCTCAGAATGAAAAAGTAAATTATTTTAGTCCATAAGGTCAAATAATTGGAAGCAAAATATGCTCAAACCTTCCGTTTGCATTTTGTCTGACACTTTGGGAATGAAAAACATCATCAGAATGGATATACACAAGCTTAATGACCACTGAAAGAATGATTCTCAGGCACTGGAAATATATATAAAATGTTTATCCGTGGTAAGAATTTGTGGAAGACTTTGTAAGAACAGCCTCATATGAAAAGGTTACTTTGTGGCTAGAAGGTAAACTGAATTACTTTTAAACAGCGTGGGAAGAGTCTATGGAGTGCCTACATAGCTGTTTTTGCAAGGTGACAACGTAAATCATACTAGTATAAAATCAACATTATCTACACAAATAAGAATACAAAAGAACAAGGAAAAGCATATTTTTACTCTTCCATAGTTACAATTTTATCAGCAGCTGTTAGTGTGCTATTGCTCAAGAGAACCTGAATACTCAAAGTAGAAACTTAAAAAGGAAATACACTGTTTGAGGAGGGCTGAGGTGACATGCTTTATCTCACATATGAATAGAACTTTAGAGAGCAGTGAAAAAAGATTCTTCAGCAGCAGCATAAAAAGGTGTCTGTTTAGTTTGCCAATACATCTAACTAAAGGACAAAACCTGCATTATGTGGAAAATACAACATGTGGCTTTTCCTAGAAAGCAATCTAACAACTTAGAGAATGCATCCCACGAAATAGAAACTTATTTTACTTCAGTTTGGACCTGAAAATTCTTGGACATAATCTGTTCAAGTTTCTGGCTGCCATACAGCTTTCCTGTGATAAATTGCTGGAGTGCCCAAGTAAATAAGAATACACAAAACAAATCATACAAATTAAATAATGCAATTCCTAACAGAATATTTAAGATCTAAGCTACTGTTGGCAGATCAATGGTCAAGCATGTTTAATTTTCAAACTAGTGGAGGATGTTTATATGGATCATTTTGATAGTTAATCAATTTACAATGTTTAGTATGCAGCCTTCCTAGCATTACAATGAGGTACTCCGAGAGTAATCCTTTTCCACTTCTATTTAGTACTTCTCTTTTGTACAAATTGGATGCTTTAAAAAATGCTAGAGATGAAATAACATTTTTTTACCAAGAGGGATCTAAAACTGACATAATTTTTTAAGAGGAAAAAGAGGGAAAGTGTGGTATCTACCTTTTGCCAGCTCTTTTGTTGACCCTTAGCAAAGATGTCTTTGCTAACTTCCTTTTACTCTTTTGTTGTGAAAGACATTTGGCAAAAAGTGAACCTGAGACCAGGGCCAGCATGGAGTGGGAATGAGGAAACTTGGGCAGATCCCAAAAGCATCACCCCGCTACAAGCACAGGCATGATCAGGAGTTAATCAAGCAATCACTAGGTATTTTGATGAATGACAAAAAATCAGACAGGTCCTGTGCTAGAGTCATTTAATATAATATTTTGAAGAATAATACCTAGAAAGATTATCATGCATGGTGTCTGGAGGGGCAATACAGTGGAGGGAATGACATATTTCTTCTCCCAAAGATACACTTGAATTATGAAGAAATGCATGGCTCTGGTCCCAATATAAAGGAATAAGGTAGAAAGGAGAAAAGCAGCAAGTAATCATGTTCACTTTGTACAATGCTGCTTCTGGTAGACTTTTTAAATAGTTCCTGCTAAGAGGCCTTAGATGCTTCCAAAAGTTAGATTAGAGTAAGAATCATGTTGTAGAGCAAGAATAAAGCAATTATATTTTTAAGTAAAACCTGTCCCTATACTTTGGAGAATGAACCTGAAATATGGAGATTATGTCAGATAAGAATCAGGGAAGTGCCCTTGTTTCTATGAATGTTGGTTTGAATTTCCACTTAATTAGTGGATTTAAGACATTCTTATTTATTATATTTGTTATATTCCAAAATTTGTGTAAAATGGTTATATTTTATTTTATATTTTATCAGTAGTCCTATGTAATAAGATCACTATGGCTACAATATCAAAATGCTAAAGGATTTCAGGAAGCACCCAGATTTACTTGGCTCCATAAGTTTAATTTCGTTGGGTGTATTCAAATTACAGAATTTTCTTTAACATTATGACAATGTATTAAGTTGTTGCCATTAAAATCTTGCTACAGGGTAGTGTAATCTAAAAGCTGAATGGTAAGTGTTATTTTCCTGTCCTTTTTCATTTTATAATTTTTTTACTACCCAATAGAAAACAAAACTCTCCTTCCAAGTTAAAATTAGGATATACATTTCAAGATGTTTATTTATTATGAACTATAATTAAAATCCAAAGATTTAACATAACACTACAGGAAAGAATTGACATTGTGAAACAAAACCAATCATCTAAGAAACTACAGAATCTATTGTTTAATAATGGTCAGTCTAGCATACATCAATTCAGATAAGTCTTTACTCAATACTGAAGACAAATAATGATTTATGTAACACTAAGCAAAGTTGATATAATTTGAAGCAAAAGTCAAAGTCAAAATGAAATGTTTCAATATGATCAAAAGCAAGGAAACAAGCAAAGGAGTCCAGATGGGAACCCATTTAATAGGAAAAAGCACCCCTCTCCTTTGCGATACATTTACCTCTGCTGTGGTACACCATCCAAGCATACATCAAATATAGAATGATGAATTTTCTCACTGAATTTTCAATAGTATCTCAAATTGAATGACCATCGTATGTTTATGTTTATCTGTGTACTTTGTGTTTTCAGTTATTTCAAATGCCTATTCATTACTGGGACATTTTAGAAGTATTGCAATATCTTCCACTGCCTGTCTTGTTTGTATTTTACTTTTATTACAGCATAGTAATCAGTTGTGTAAAGCTGAAGGCTTTTAAAACAACATAATTAAAGTTTTATCAATGAAATTCACATTATAAACATCAGTATAACTATAATGAAATGGGAAAGTATAAAATCTAGGATAGAATTGAAATATAAGTCACTGTTCCTGACATAACAGCTAGAAAGTGCTTGAAAATGAAGTAATACTAACTCAGAGACACAACCTAGAACAGATCCTGTTTGAATAACAATAGATCAACAACTTTGCTTCCCTGACTAAACTTTCACACAGTACATTTTCCCACTGGGTCTGAGATAATAAAAAAAATAGTTTAAAATTATTATTTTTTATTAACCCATAGTATCCCTGTACTATAAGACAACACTCCTAGTGAGTAGCTTTATCTTTTGGATCAGGTAAACTTAGAAATAAGGAATAATGCTTTAACAATGCCAACAATTGACATAAGGAGCAAAAAAGAAGAGCTCAGTTTTCCCATTTTCTTCTTCAAGAGAAGACCTGGATACGTGAGGATATCCTTCTATGCCATATTTTCTATAGAAGAAACTTTTGTTCATCTCCCCTCCTGTATTCCTTGTATCTTTCATCTGTCAACAGATTTTCACCATCCTCATGCTGCAGCTTCCTGTCACCTCCAATATAAACAGCTGCTGGACCACATTTTTCACTAAAGAATCACCAAAATTATGCAAGCTAGAAAGAAGAGGAAAAATAATATAAAAATCCCTATTTCCTGCCTGGTCCCTGCCAGCAGTTGTGTGGGCCTACAGAAGGAGAGATGATATCCAGAATGGGAACAGGAGGGATTGGCCAGGGTCAACAAGAGCTGCCTGCTGTGGGTTCACCCAAATACAAAGTTAACCTATTCTCAACAGGTATACTGTATCAAACAGAAGTTAATGGGAGCTGTGTTAGCTATGAATTCAGACCAAAAGATGTAGTATATCTCCTGACTTTAAAGCCTATCAATCCATGAAAGCCTTATGGGAACAGTGTGCTTGACTGTTAATGCAAGGAGAGAAGTTTGTTATTCACTTGTCAAAACTCAGATAATGAAATATTATTAACTGTATTTCAACATGTCCCACTAGAATTAAAACTAATATTTTATCTTTTACAAATTAAATCTATAGTCTTTATACTGACTATTCAGGCCACTGGTACTATGCATGTCTCTTTCCAGCAAAATATCCATCACCAGTAGCATTTAGCCACAGCAGAGAAAACTGAGTTAATTTCCTCATTAATTTTTGTACTCCCTGAGTAGATACAAAATATACAGGCTTTCAGACTTAAACATGTAAACCCAAAGCATTTTCATTGTTGATTTTCAATACTAGCAGTTATCAGAGGAAGGTAATTTCAAATGAATGGGGAGATATTGAATCTTACTGCCTTCCAGTACTGTACAGGCCCTCCTCTCTTCACTGACAGCTGAATGCAAAGTGATTGTCTATTCATAGCATTTACCAGCCTAAGTGTATTGGCATCCCCTGTGAGTTTTCACTGGAAGAGTTACGTATTTGCATAGGTGCAGTTTGACACCAATATAGTTGACGTTATTGCAATGAACTTGAATCAGCTGTATCATTCTGAGCATTTTTATAGAAGTATCTCTGTGATTAGATTGTGGAGGGCAGGGAGTGCCACAGGATTTTAACAGCAATGCTGCTAACTGTAAAGACAGCCTTAATTTCTCAGTGAGACCAGTTTGATCATAATGCAGGTAACTGCTGATTTCATGTACCATAAAAGCCAAAATTATGTTAAAGAAACTATCTGAAGGTGGAGAAAAAAAAAAAAAGGAAAAGGTACAGAAAGAAAAAGAATATGGTGCTGTAAAAGGCCAATCAAAATGTGGCAGATGATCATGAACAGAAATACTACTTACTTTAAATAGTTTTTAATTGATAGAATCCTTCAAATCAAAGAAGTTGGCTAATAAATATTTGAACAACTAATGGACAGTCTTAAAGCCCAAGTCTGTAGAGATACTAATGTGATAAACCTCTTCTTTTAACTCAGAAAAAACCCTGCTCAGAGGTGCCTACTTTCTGCTTTAGGTGCTTGTCACAGCTAAAGCATGTATCCATTCCAGAATGCTCTTGAGACACTTGACAAGACAGTGCTCCTCAGAGAGACAGCCATCTCCTGTTTTGGGGCCAGGACACACAAGTTCTGTTGCCTGAGCTGTCAGGTGGCATCACCCAGTAGAGGGCAGGGTCAGCCAGCCCACTCAAACCTGTGGTTATCATTTCATTTTAAAATACCAGGTTTCACAGGTAAAGAAGAATATTTGTCTTCTAGAGCCATCAAACAAATAGCAAGAATGGGCACAGGACTCCCAGATATGGGAAGGTCCCACTGGGATAACACTGAGCACAAGTCACAGCTGTAGTGGATGGAAGGTGATAAAGACACTCAAGCTTTTGTGTCTGCAGGTTTAGCATCACCTTACCTCTACCCATCCTTCCCCCAATAACTAATGGCCCATAACCAGCATGTTCATTCAGGAAGAGAGACGTCCAAGTTCAATAGAGAGATCACTCTCTTCTCCAGTTCAGAGTGTGTTGTCACCTCAGAGATATAGCGCTTTCCTGTAACATGGGGGAAGATTGTTTTCTCTCTCCATGGCTGATAGGCCTTATAAACTAGGTCTTATGCATCCTAGGAGACTGTTGTAAATTAGGATGATTATTTGATAGCAATATTGCCCCTAATCCCTGCACGAAGTACCAAGGTTGCAGCGTTAAGTGGGATTTCAACCAGAGGCCCTGCTCAGCTGAGCTCTAGGCTGAGTCTGGAATCAGCATTGCAGCTCCTTGCATTTCACCCCTAGGCACATGACTCTTCCTGTATCTGAAAATTCTTAGTCTGTTCTGCAGTCCTCACCTGAGAATAAGTCTCTGCAGATTTTAAAAGTATAAGACTTTTGCTGACCCAGCCCTACCTAACCTGAGGCCTAACCCTAGAATTATCTGAAAATGTGGCAGTTGTAAAATATTCTGTAATGTGAAAGGTTCCATTTACGATTTGGTTCACATCTTCCAAATACTTGCCTTTGAGCAGGACTTCTTCAGCATTCAGAGAAGATAACAAGGTAATAATAAATTACTGGGTCTGATGTCTTTCTGGCTAGCAGCCACTAGCAGCAGTTAAGATCAAGAGAACGACAGATGTCCTTTATAATATATCAGTTACTAAAGGGAAGATCCCAGATCTGAAGTGCCATAAGTTCCTTCAAGAGAATGACATATGGGTGGAAAATATCACAGAGTTAGAATTAGATTATACAAAATATATATATTTCAGTTGTGTACCTTAGGCATCTCTTTTATTTCTTGGGTCAGTCTGCTAAACTTAGTTATAAAAGATAAAAGATGAAATCAAGTAGTTAGACTGCTGGAATAGATTGAAATTGAATAAACAGTCTGCTCAAGACAATAAGTAAAGAAGGTTTATCAGTTTCATAGTGTATGTCTAGATTTACAAATGATTTGCTAGAGAGAGTGTTCCTGCACTTCCTAGAGATAACCTTCCTCTCTTCTGCTTTTTCTGGGTGATACAGATGCTTTCTGCTGGCAGATATTAAACTAGAAGCAGCTGTAGCCTCTCCACGAAATATTTTATTAGTGACAACCCATATGTCTGTTCCCTGTCCTTTTTTCTTAAACAGACAACAACATGCCACAGAATGCAGGGGCTTGGGGCATACTGTAGAGACCCAAAAAAGTAAAACTGGCAGTCGAGATTGGTGTAGATTATGTAGTTGTTTTGCTCTGTACCATAACCAGTTGTTTAGACAGACAGGCACAGAAACAGAAGACATTTAGCATTAACTTTGTTAAAGTAAGACATTTCCCACATAATGTTTGCTTGTGCCCTGCCCGTACTGTGGCTCTGGCCTGTAGAAGGTTCTGCACCTTGTCCTTCCTGTCCATTGTCAGAGACCCAGGTTTTATCTTTCTTATTGGATGTTTTCCATAAGCTTTCTCACACTCAAGAGTTTAAATTTACAACAATTTTCATGTTGTTTTTTCCAAAAGTCAATTTAGACTGTTCTCCTTTGGCAGCCAGAGTATGTGCAAATACCAGAATTTCTCATGAAGATGAAAAATGAAGATTTTTTTTCAGTAGAAGACTTGTTATAGAAAGCATTTGAATGATAAGATAGGACAAGAAAAAAAGTAACTTGTAATTTGCCATAATTGACACACTCACAATTTTGCTTTGGGTTTAGACTGAAGTGGCATTCTACAAGTTGATGAAAACTTTTCTTTCTAAACACTTCAACCTCACTGCAGAAAGTGAAGTTGCACACTTACTATTGTAAGAGATATCTGTGGGCACTGATATGCCGCTCCACATGGAACAACAGTATTCGGCATTGTTCAAAATTACTAACTTGGCTCCTGAACATACAGAAAAGTTTTCTTATTTTCAACGGTGTGTTATTTTTTCAGAAAGAGTAACGGTCTGTATGCAAATGGAAAATTTATATACATTTGTATAATGGCCAGTATAATGGCCAAGCTATACTACGAGTAATTTAACCCAGTGTAAAGTAACACATTAATCTTGGAGTATTGTCCAAAATTCTAGAGGCTTTACAGTTTATATGTATATATATACACACAGGTACAGTTTGTGCATGTATGTGTGTATGTATATCTCTCTATATATATGTATATAAAAACACACACACACACAAAATCTGACCAGTTGTTGGGTTTAAGTCCTGAGTAGAAAAGTACAACGTGTATCTAGTGTGTTGGAGGTGATACTTCTCCAATACACCATCAGATATCTTTACCTGGTTTATGTAGCATAGGACTACAGATGGGCAATTTATCTCATGTAGATTCCTGCGGGTGTAAATCACAGTGATTGCAAGCTACACCCTATTGAGTCCATTTAAACGGGCTAGATAAGCTGACATTTCACTCCTTCATTTTTCCTTTTTGCCACTTCTGCGAAAACTAAATTTAGCATTCTTTAGCGGTCTGATCAATTTACTGGAAGGATAGATTTTGCCAGTCTTTCCCACAGTGGCCTATAGGGAGACTGAAAATTGAACACATTTTGATTCCTAAGTTTCAAACAATTCCCACTCTAACCAATTATAGATGCAGTTCATCAGGCCTAATTTTCAGTTGTCCAAAAGTTGGATATGTTAACATTAGCCCTTTGACACAGTCTTTATATTCACTGTGCAGAAAAGTGTGAACTCCAGAAGAATGATTAATCTAATCCTAAAATAGGTATAAAAATTTGAACAAATGGTTCAGCTGAAAAGGTTCCTGTTCCTTTCCATTAACTCTGATGATTAGCCAAGATATAAACATTTAAGAACTTTTGAACATTTAAGTTCACTTGGATGAATTCCAGCTGTGGTGTTTGTTGTGTTTTGAGATTTTTTTCCCCATATCCAGTCACCAAACATAAGTGTAAGTATTTCAGGGTAAACAAAGACGTCAGGATCTAGATATCACTTTGAACACTGAGAAACAGAAATACTGAAGAGAGATTTCATGGAAAAAAATGTGAACACTGAAAATTGTCAACAGAGACTTACAAATTGGAATTTCAAAATTATTTTATTCTTTGTTATTAAAGAGAGGTGTTGGTTTGTCCTATTTTTCATATAAACATCCATCTCTACATATAATCTGTAAAAGTGATAATTTGTCTTCCTTGTTCAGAAACAAAATGCTCAGGTCTTACTGAGAAAAAGACATTAGGCGTATTTTTTAACTATAACTGTAATTGTATGAGGTATTGTACAGTTTGACTCAACTGAAAACATTATAAATGGACAAGTTAGAAGGCAGTGTGTTAAACATGCTGAGTGACAGAAATGCTGACAAGAGGAAATCTATGGACTTTGGTATTACTATACTTGAGAATTTAGATGTGTACTGATAAGCATAGAAGAAAAATCAGTTATTTGCTGTCCTACTATATTATAAAAGTAAATGCATTTGAAACACTCAACCAAGAGACTTTCACAATATTTCCTCTATTATATTACAGCATTTAATAAAAACACATTTGCCAAAAATATCGTGACTACATGCAGCATCCTGATGCATGATTTTTCAGTTTACCAACTCTTCCAACATCTTTTCAAAAATAATGATCTCCATATTTTTTCCTGTCCTCCTCACTAAACAAATTTCTTGCACAGAATCTGAGACCCACTGAAAGAGCCCAGAGACAAAGCTCTCATTGAGGATCTCACTTTAGCCTCCTGTTACATGCCACAGAGAAAGGTGATCCCCTACTTTAGGCAAAATTATAAAAGGATCTTTATGTAATTATTACGTGAACAGTAATGTTAAACAGACAATATCCATACAAGAGGAAATAGGAATTTGATGAATTCCCACACTGCAATGATGAGGTTGAAGCAAGAAAATTATTTCTTTCCTCTTGCCTTTCTAGTCACGAAAGGAAAGAAATCACAGATGGCAAATAAAAACATCTACTCTGTAGACAAAAATAAAGAAGAAATTATTGCTTAATGGAAATACTAGAGAGTTTGGTCTTGTTTTTAGTTTTTTCTAGTATCTCTGCATATCGACAATAAAAAAATATGTCAAATTTAGAATTACAGATTTAGAAGTTTTCTTGCAATTCTCATAATCCAAGACTTCCTGCCATAGGTAGCTTAAGGCACTGTTACAGTCAGGGAATTTCATTTATACAGGTTCTATTAACTTCTTTGCAAAATATAGAAAGATCCATTGTTCTGGGACAGTAATATAAATGACTTAAAAGTGGAAAGCAAGAGCTCTGAAAGCTCTTTCTCTTTGAAATCTGGGAATAAGATTTTTATTTCTTTTTTTTTTTCCTTTTTTTTTTTTTTTTTCTTTTCTTTTCTAGATGGGAACTGGAGTTAAATATCCATTCGTTGTTTATACAAGGACCGGGATACTTCTTTACTCAGCAGAGACCAGATCTCCCATACATAAGTGCAACGAAAGTAGAGACTATTAGGTTAAAAACTGTAAGAGCAATTGTAAACATCAATAGATCTGGTGTTGGAAAATATGAAGGAGTTACTATATTTCAGTTACAAAAAGATACTGTTATGGGCCTATCAAATCCTTAAAACTATGTGAAGATTAACAGGTATTGGAAATAAATGGACAAAACCTGGAGGAAGGGATGGAGTGTACCCTCAGCAAGGTTGCTGATCATACAAAACTCAGAGGAGTGGCTGACACACCAGAAGGCTGTGTTGCTGTTCTGTGAGAACTGAACAGACTGGAAAGTTGGGTGGAGAATAACCTAATGAAGTTCAACAAGGGAAAGTGTAGATTCCTGTGCTTGGGAAGGAATAACCCCATGCACAGGTACAGGTTAAGAGTTAGCCTGCTAGAAAGCAGTTCCACAGAGAAGGGCATTGGAGTCCTGGCGGACAATAAGTTAACCATGGAACAGCAATGTGCCTTTGTGGCCAAGAAGGCCAAGGTATCCTGGGATGCATTAAGGGAAGTTGCCCTCCCAGTCTGCTCTGGTGAGGCCATATCTGGAGTACTTTGTCCAGTTCTGCGCTCCCCAGTTCAAGAGAGACAGGGAATTACCGGAGGGAGTCCAGTGGAAGGATATAAGGATGATTAAGGGACTGGAACATTCTACTTACTAGGAAAGGCTGAGGGACCTGGGCTGTTTAGCCTGGGGAAGAGAAGGCTGAGAGGGGATCTTATAAATGGTTATAAATATCTGAAGGGTGGGCTAGTCTCCTTTCAGTGGTGCCCAGTGATAGGACGAGGGGTAATGGGCACAAACAGGAACACAGGAAGTACCACCTTAACAGGAGGAAAAACTTCTTTACTGTGAGGGTGACAAAGCACTGGAACAGGCTTCCCAGAGAGGTTGTGGAATCTCCTTCGCTAGAGACTTTCAAAACCCACCTAGATACATTCCTCTGTAACCTGCTCTAGGTGAACCTGCTTTGGCAGTGGGGTTGGTCTAGATGATCTTCAGAGGTCACTTCCAAACTCAACAGTCCTGTGATTCTGTGAAAATGAATTGTATCAGTAAGCCAATTTGATCTTTAATGTCTATTTCTGTATAATTCCTCAGCAGGAATGTCTCCTCCTTTGAAGTTGGCATACTTTTTAAAGGACAATTAGTAAAGTTGTTATGCAAGCCTCACCCTTCTCTGCAGAACAAAACAGCTCAACCAGTTTCACAGATGTGGCACCATAATCCTGGACTGAAATGTCAGATCTTTTGGGACAGCACATCCATGGTTTGAGACATGCAGTAATTTAAATTCAGTTCAAAAAAACAGGAAAGTCTTCCTATCACAGTGCACTCTGTTAGTTGAAGGGAAGTGATAGAATACATTGTTAAATAGATAAAAAATTCAACTTTAAAACATTTGATGACTGTAAATCACTGAGGGGAAAAAAAAAAAATTCCCTCTTACCATCTCTGGATTGTCTGAAGCTTTTCCTTTAATACTTTTGTAATAACTGATTACAGAGGAGATTTAAGACAGATTAGGGGAAAAATTCAAAACCAAGCCTTTTGTCAACCTGTGTTACATCAGCTAAGAAATCATTGCTCATGAGATGGAAATCTTAAAGGAAATTGAATTTGATCCAATGATTTTTTTAAATATTTTGTTTGCACAATGCTAGAATTTAGTCACAATTGGTTTTCTATATCTGAGGTTGTAATACAGCAAACACAAAATGTTCTCCTACTGAAAGATCAGCAGCCAAAATTACAGAATGTCGTTTCAAAACAGTGTTGAAGAGGCACTGAAAGATCATTTACTCTATCTACTTACAAATTTTCACCTTAATATTTAAATCAAGATGTCTACAAGGTACCATATTTGGATAAAGACCAGAACTTTACCTGTGTTCAATAAATGACCTTTGAATATAATCTTCTCTGTTTTATCCATTTCTTTTAGTTGACACTTAGGTGAAAATGCAAAGACTAGTCCTTCTACTAAATGGTTATGTTATGGTCCATTAAAAGAAGTCCAACCATGCAAATCCCTCTGGATACTAATTAAAATTGACAGAAAACTGACTTTTAAGAAACAGTAATGTGCAAACCAAATTATTTTCCAGTGTGGTTGAAATATTTTTAATGTTGTGGGTTTTTTCCTTCCCCTTTCTTAGAAAAGTATGGACTTTTCTATTAATATGAATATAACTACTTCCCTGACCATGTGAAATATTACTTTCATAGCAAAGCTATAGGTAATATTTGTAGTATTCCCTAGGAACTAAATTTATGCTTTAAAATTTACTATATTTTAAACCAGACAAAGATAACAAGCTCGAAGTTGAGGCATGAAACCAATTGTTCCAACAAGAAAATGTCCTACTCTAACTATTAGGATCTCAAATTAGTTTGTCTTTTTGTTAGAGGAAAAATGATTACTATTCTGTTCCACAACATTTTTAAACAAGTGAAAAAGAGAACAGCAGAGTGAAACTCTTTCAGGTAAAGTATTGTGTAGGAAATCTCCATTTTTTTTAAAAAAAAGAGGCCATCAAAGGTAGCTTAATTTTATGTAGTAAGAGCTGTGGACACTCACAGCCAGATTATTGCTTTCTTCAAACACAGATTCGTTCCTCAACACTTCTGCTCCCCTTCATCAGCATTCCAATCTGCAGGCCTCAGGCTACAGCCACGCACACAGGCACATACTCCAGTGCAGAGAAGCTGATTGTGTAGCCTGAAGTGTATGAATAAAGGCTTATTACAAAGCAAATGCATAAGGGTCTCCTACAGTGTCACTCCCCTCAAGCAAGCAAGGCGGGAAATTGATCATGATTCTGAAAACTAATTAAGTTTGAAAGGAAAAGTAAATCCTATTTATCTAAAGCAAGCTCATTTAACTGAAGACAGCATCTCAAGCCCTAAAAAATGCCTTCCTGAAGAAAAATTATGAAATAAACAATTATGAAGGGTGAGACAAAATAGATGTAAATAGAAGGCATGAAAATTCATGTTATGCAAACAAGGCTTTAAGTTGAATACACCAGACATCCTCACATTCATACAAGAAGCACATGAAAAGTCTACAGCACTGACAGAAATATTTTATGACACATATTTGATGACTGTGAAAGATCAGTAGCTCACTTACCATAGTGAAATCTGGGAGCAAGGCCAGTAATCTTTAAAAAACACAATTAAAATACATTAGTTTGTTGTTTTCTAACTTAAAAGGATGGCACACTATAAATACTAGGCTAACCAATGGTAGATGCTTTAGTGGTAGACAGAACATTTAACTTCTGCTCTTCTGAATACCACTGGGTTTTCTTCTATTTTTAAAAAGTGCCACATAAAGAATACCTGATAGGATGAAGACTGTCTAGGGAAAGACTTGATTCCACTTATCTTAACATATCTGAAAATTTAGACCAATTTCATGTAATGTAGCTGAAATTTGATCTTCCTCTAATTCAATGGCTGTAATTCCTTATTTCTAGCATGGCTCAGTTTGTGAGTCATGTCATTATTAGATCCACTAAGACCTTTTGTACAGCTCAAAGTTTTGAAGTACTAAAATATCAGCTTATCAAGTTGTGAAATACAAAACTCCTAGACACTTTTAGAAGTCACTCAAAAGAGTCTGTTTAGAACAAACACTTAAAGTAGCCAATGCCAACCACTGGAGGAAGGAGAAATGAGAACAGCTCTAAACAGGGAGTCCAGCCAATGTCATGGGGTGCAGCTCTCCTACCCTGCAGTGATTGTCTTGCACTGTGACTCATCCAGCTCTGAAGTAATCTAATAAAGATATGATTCAGGACAGTGTGATAGGAATCATGATTGATTTTACATGCACAGGTTTCTGACATGTACAAATGGAGAGGACTATTTCATAGATAATGATTTGATGTCTGCAGAACACCAAAGACATAATTTATAACACAAGCCACTTTTCTTTGTAGGAGAGAAAATTTTACATTATGTAAAAGCTGTATAGAAAACAATATTTAACTTGTAACAAACTCTAATTAAATAACTCTGAACTAGAGAATAACAAACATATAAATGTTTTCTGTAAATTGTTCTCTCAACTATTGGTATGATTTATTTTCAGACATATCTTTTATGACTATTCACTTACTTGGATTTAATTAGCAGTTTTACCAACAAAACCACGAATTTTCAGCTTATGGCTTGAAATATTCTGATACTGAATAATGAGATAGGTTTTCAGAGTTCCAGCAATCTATTTGAAAAAGATCCATCAAATCACAGTAAAGAAACCATATCACTTTACCTCATAATATCCTTGAAAGTTAAGTAATGCAATACTACTGTCACATTACAAACAGAAAAAAAAAATCTGAAAATTTTCTTCGGTTGTCTTTTATCAATGGTCTGTTTAGAAATTATTGATATGTTTAAGGAAGTCATGAACTTTTGATAGACAATTCACAGCCATAAAAACAAATGGATATATTTGACAGACATTACAAAAGGCATATTCAACAATCTCACAGAATAAGCAAAACAGAACTTTATCTTCTTCCACGCTTATGAACAAGTGATCAGTCTCATTAGCAGTCAATACTAGAAATCAGGAAGCTTTTTCATATGGACTCTCTTCCCTTCTTCCAAGCATTGTTCTTCTCTGTCCATAGACAATCATAACAAAACACCAGAAAACTTCAGATGGACAAATTTTCAAAAATATTCATGAATTTGTGCCAACATTATTAAACCATTTCAAGAGCAGTGGAAATAATTGAACAGTTTCCTTTTTTTTTTTTTGTCAGACACTTTATTATATGATATATTATTTTGAAACACACTTTAATTTTTGGATCAAATGAAGGTTTTATGCAACCTCAGATGCAATTTCATTGCTTCTTATATGTCTATATGTACCATGTATTATATATACTATAGTATAGATATAATGTATATACATTTCTGTGTATGTGTGTGTATGTATCCGTATAAATGACAAAACATAAATATTTCACTGGGGGTTTTTTTCCCCACATTCTTTTGGAACAGTAGAAAAAGCAAAGGAACTCAAACCAGTTTATCCTCTCCCCTATAGTGTTAACTATACCTCACAGCGGCCCATTACTGTGGCCCTCCAGGCATGTGTAGATTTCTAACTAGGAAAATCAGTACTGCAAACTTCTCCAAATATTTCCTGATGAATTTTAGTTCTTTCTCCTTTCACCCAGCATGTTCTTTTTTTGTTTTAACAGCTTATGTCGGCCAATGAGCATAAAGAAAATAGCTAGATTAATTTCATTGAAGGAAAAAAAAAAAGATACAGCAAGGATAGTTTTCACAGATATCAGAAGTCACACAAGCACTGGCATAAAATCTACAGAATGTGAAATCATAGCTTACTTACTGCTCATAGCCACCTTTCCAGCTTTTATTCTGAACTGTCAGTATCCATTACAGCTTCAATTCATTTATTACCCCACTTTTCTTTCTTTCTTTCTTTCTTTCTTTCTGCCTGTAATCATTTACAAAGAAAAGTAAACTTCTGTTGCATTTGCCATTGCTGCTGAGAACTTGAATGAAACTGTTTTTCACAGATATTAGCCAAGCTTATTCCATTAGCATGTAGAGTTGTACTGTGAACCTTATCTACATTAGACCACTGGCCAACATATGCTCATATATATTGTTTTAAATTAATTAAATTGTTGTAAAACTACATAGACTAGATGTGTTCTCATACACTTTAACCCAATTCTATACTTATTCCACTCTGAAACTGTAGTGTCAAATTAAGTTAAATCACTTTACATTCTCAGTAAATGTTTTGTAACCTACAGAGTACTTTAAGAAATTGTGTTCCACACTGTTCATTTCCATTTATCTATTCAGCTGCTCTACCTAAGTGATTGTAGTTCCATGATTTCTCTTTAAGTCTAATTTCATTTAATGATTTCCAAATATTTTTCTCTCTCTTTTTACTCAGAAAATCCAGTTGTTTTTTGTTAGCTTGCCACTAAATTATAGGCCCTGTCCACATCTGTCTTTATCACTAGCATCCATGTCTATAATATCGGCAGTTGTATGTGTACAGAATTTTGCTATGCTTAACAGGAGGAAATTGTCCACTCTGATATCCTGAGGCTTCTTGGTGAGAGGGTGGAAACACTCGGGAATACATTTCTGCCTGTGCCAACAACAGCCCATGTCTGTGGACTCTGAACTGTACCAAAGGAAGAATTACCATGAGCAACACTTGATGAAGTGAAACTCACAGACTGTACCATTTCTTCATCTAAAACTGGCTACAGTGAAAGAAGTCCGAGGACTGCTAGATATCATATCCATCATTTTATTCATCACCTTCCTCAGAACTCTGGGGAAAGCTAAACAGTCAATGTTACCTCTCAAGAGTGTCAGATTTTAGTCAAGGTACTGACATAGCTACTACCCTAAAAAGGCAACACAAATTGTGAAGAGAGGAACAGTTACATAACACAGTGAAAACTTACCGTATTCTTTTCGGTTTGTTACCACTGAAATCTTCACTTCCTGGCCACTAATATTTTTTCTTACCCTCTTCCCTGAACATCCACATATTTTAAAGGAGCTTTAGGAATGGAAACTGCCAGCCCCTGAGCTAATCCACACAAGACAGGGTGCTCCAGAGTTTTGAATATCTTGATGCACATTGTGCAAGTAAGGATTTTAATTTAACTCAGTGGCAGATAGTCTGAAGCAGCTGAGACTCATAGCTATTGTGTATGAAGAAAAAGCATTGAAGGAATAGATGGATAATTATACTGAAGTCAGGACACTTTTCAGGCTCCCATGTAATTATCTAGGTCATCAAAACAGTTCCTCAATACGAGGAAATTCTTGTAATTCAGACACATTTATATGTTTTTTGAAGTTATAATACCAAGCTGAGACAATATTATATGTGTATAGTCTAATTTTAAACTATATATTTACTCCACAAACCATTTCTTAAACTACAAACTCCTGAAAAAATAACCTCATCTTCCTCTACATCCAGAAGTATCTAAATGCCTATCCCACCTTGCATCTGCATAACAAGTGCTGTTTTTTTAAATTGATCTTTCTGTTTCTGGAACATGAAGCAGAAAAGAAAGGTGAGAAGCCAAGATTTGCATAGAACTCCATACTGCTGTCAAAGATGGAGAAAATATTAGGAGGACCTTTGTCGTCATAGTGTCAAGAACTCATAAAAAACCCAAGAGTAAAGAACCAGCTATGACACTGGATAAGTGTCATTAAAATGTATATTAAAGAAGCTGATATGTTCTTCAATAGATGTAAATACTGATTGTTTTGAGAGTATTCTGCTTAGGCTGAGTGTAGTGCAGTAGCTTCAGAACTTCAATTAGGACTGAATCCCCAAAAGAAAACCCTTCTGTCAATTTCAGATTGGAATTTCTGTCAAGTATGATAATTACTATGGCATCACCTGCAACTCCTTCCTTAAGAAAAGAAAAAAAAAAAAAATCAATTAAAGTCTTCAAAAAGATTTTACTTTTTCCCTTTCCTCACACAAACGTGCCTTTGAAATTATGAAAATAACCTGCTTGATTCTAGATCACTTTACAGTGAGGTGAAGTAGACAGGTATAATATTCACTTTACATCAGACCACCTCAGTCAGCATCATTTGGGTGGTGACCATGGTGGCAGCCACCACAATGGACAACAGCAGAACTATGTCACTGGTAACATTCTTGCTTGTTCCCCTGCAAAACATCCACACAGTTTTGTCACCACTGTGAACACCACAACCATCTGGTACATCCAGACTACTCTTGCACCTGGAGCCAAAGATTGTGGGCTGCAGTGTTTTATGGTGCACCCTCACCAGCTTTTTCTCTAGAAAGATGGATCCTGCTGCCCTGAATACACTATAACACTTTCACAGAACGGCTTTCTGAAAGAAGGCAGGAGGAGGCAGAGTGGTGTTCCACACATGCAGCCACACTTTTCTACTCTTCCCTGCTTTACATTTCTTTTGCTCTCCTCCAATTCAATGATTTCAAACAAAATTAATTAAAACAAAAAATAATCTTGTGCGTCCTCTTTCTTTTTTGTCCCCTTCCATCATCTGTTCACCTCCTGGATAGCTAGAGCACTTTATTTCCCAACCCTCATTCTTAAATATGCCTTGAAACGTTATGTCATCATTCCTTTCTTATTACTCCCTCGCCATCCAAGGGCCCTGCAAGCAGTGTGACCTTCTCATCAGCATACTGGCCCTAGTTAGGTTGGCTGTTCCCACCACCAGGCAGTGCAGGTCCAACAGGGAAGAAGCCAGTGGCCATGGTGTCTCTTTCCATTCCCTTGTTTTCTTGCATCTCTGAGCAGAGCTCTGCTAGACAATGTTTGCTGATTCCTTGGATGCTTTCAGAAAACACTGAAATTGCTTGTTTGTGTCCCAGCACTCCCATTTCCCTATTTTTTTCCATTTTTGGTCCTTTTAATCTCATACTCCCTCCCCTTTTTAATTTCTTGGAACATGTAGTCACATGATTCCTCCCTATTCTTTTCTCTGTAACCATGCCGCATACCTTCCTTGAGAGGGCTTGAAGATTTTGTTGGACTGTTGTCTAAGTTGAACTTGATAACAATTGTAGCTGTAAGCTGTTAAAGGAAAGCATGGAATCCTGGCCACTTCCTGCCATACTGTATTGGTTTAGTAAGAGGGTGGCCGAGCCACGTGGCTCCCCGCCCCCTCCCTCTGCCACGGGTCTCGGACAAAGAAAAAAAAGGTTTAAAAGTGTCTTTTTGAGTTGAGATAAGGAAGGTTTAATATATACATATTTATATAAGAAAACAACATATAAAAAGCACTTTTTGCAGTTAACAAAGAAACCCAGCAGTAACAGCGATAAAGGAACAATACAAAAAAGAAGATTGATAACAGAGAATAGCAAGGGAGCGAGCTCACCCAAATACAGGGAAAGGCGAATTGCCCGCGAACTGCCCCCCCACCGGAACTGGCCCCAGGGCATGATGTCAGCATGGTGTAGAATAACCTGCTCCACTAAAATTAACCCTGTCCTGGCCAAACCAGGACACATACTTTCTGTGCCTACTCCCCTGTTATCCATAATTGTTGCAGTATGTTGCATCCATATTCTGTGCAGTTACATACACATCCCTGCCTCTTCTTTTCATTATATTTTCATAGACCTGTTGTCCAATAACTCATCTACTTCCTTTTTGCAGGTATCTATATCATCTGCAATCACAACTTTGTATGGCAAAATGTAGTGGTTTAGTAAAGCCGCAGAGGATCAGTCTATGGAGGCAGCTGAGCCACGTGGCAGCTGCCACTGCCCCGCCCCCCCCACCGTGGACGCAGACAGAGAAAAGCTTCAAAATGCCTTTCTGAGTTGAGATAGGGAAAGTTGAATACAGAAACATGTAAGAAGCAATCACAGTAACAAAAGCAATAACAACAGTAAGAAAGAAGCAATACACAGAAATCAGCAATACTGGGGACAAAGGGAGAGAGCAGAGCGACCATACACCCCAAGCGTCCCGCTGAACCCAGAACGAGCCCTGAACTGGAACTGGCCCCAGGGCACGATGTCAGCATGGTATAGAATAGCCTGGCTGCACCAAATTAACCCTGTCCTGGCTGAAATAGGACAGAAAAGATTCTAGAAGTTGACTACCAGCAAGCAGAATTATGGTCTTTTATCTGTTTTAAACTCCTACAATTTTCTTGAAGTGCCACCCAGTTTTATTACTTCGGGCTCTTGTACCAAGATTCCTTAATGATTTTGTAAACTTTGTAAAACACCTTAACGATTTTGTAAACTTTGCTCACACCTTGTTTCTAGCTGGGTGGTCCCTGACATTTTATTCTCTTCTCATAAGCCATTATCTCCACCATTTTAATTGTCCCTTTATCTTCTCCACTTCATTCTTTTTGAGATGCAGAGACCAGAACAGCTCACCATGCTCAAGATGGCAACTCATCAAAGTCTTGTGTGGCAAACTGTTTCTATGTGTTCTGCTTCCGGTAGCTTTCTTGATGATACTAAGCTCTGCTGAGTTTTATTTTTTATTTTTTGCTACCACTGCATGCCAAGAAAATTATTTCAGATAATCGTCAGTCCAAGACCTGTTTCTTGAGTTAAGTGATATTTCCAAGTTCAGTACTGGAGAAAAGTAACATACAATGGAAAGTTAAATGACTTTCTTTCTGTCACAGAAGTTAAACCAGACATTTTTTGAAGTATGTCTTTTCTTGTTTTCTGTTGCAATCACCAGACAATTCTAGCTTCTTGTGTGTTAAATATCAGCTCTTCCTTTTCTTTCCAGCTTCCCCTGTAATCTCTTCACTGACTTATTTCTTGATATGTTATAAGGAAAGGTGAGTGGTTCTAGAAAGCTATGGCTTCATGGTCATCATCGGAAACTTGATTTACCAAGGCATAACTCACTGCTTCCACAGCTGAGACCCGGGCTTAGAACCAGCTATGTTCTTGCTTTGTAGCTGTAAAGTGCAAAGCATTACAAATCTAAACCAAATAGACAGCATAGTATCACAATAATACAAAACTGTATTTAAAGAAAACATGTAACATTTAAAACATCCTTTGAAATCCCACCCTGAACATAGCAAACTTCAGAACTCTATTTACACAAATGCTTTCAGAAAACTCTACTAAGCATGCTGTAAGTGAAAGGTTTTTTAAGCTCTCATCCACATCTAAATCTGACAATAAAATTTAAATGCCTGAGATTTCTCCTTGTCTCATGAGAACCGTCCCCTCTGACTAATAGCTCTTCTGGTATCATAATGAAGCCTTTTCTCATTGGGTCTATTTTAAACTGTTTTTATTGTTTGCTATGCACATTATGTTGGCTAGGTAACTCCCTAGCCAGTTTGTATTCTCATTCAAAGTGACAGTCTGCCAGTAAATAAAATTGTTCAATTACCAAATGGGATGTGAAACTGCAGCCCTATCACTTCAGACATGCTTTAAAAAAAATGGTAGTGGGAAAACAGGAAATAACTCTGATTTGGGATTCATTTCTGAGTAGCATTCAATAATTAACTATTCCAAACACATTAAGAGCCTGAGGGAATCTTCCATTTCTCAGTGGTGGGGAGGCAGTTAGTCAAAACTTTTTATTTATAGTAGTCACAAGAGTATTCAAACCAGGACCTCTGTGCCTGCTACCAAGGGAATTAAGTAACACCTAACGTCACACTTCTATATCATGTCATACAGTAGTATTCTACATGATATACATGTTGAACTGAGCTCTTTAAAAGGGGAAAAAAACCACAGCTTTATGAATTTTCTTCTATAATAGACCAAGCTCCCTGTAGGTTTTCATACATACATAAGCAAAGCTCACAAGACTTAATCTCTTAATTTCTCTCAACTGCTCAAATTAAGATCATTTGTATTAAATGTAACATAATCATCTCAAACTTCAGTGAGGGAGATTTAGATGACTAACATATATACTTTCATATTTTTAATGCTTCCTTCACATTCTTCCTTCAGCTTTTCCTTTCTACTGCAATCCAAGTTCAGAGGTACTTCTGTCTTTACTGCAATATCTTCTCCTTTTCCTAGCCTACAAGCCTGCATACCAATACAATGGCCCAAGCTCTTCCTATCTTCTCAGTTAACATTTTTTTCTTCTAGTCCTCACATTATTGCACCCCTAAATTTAACCTTTGCATTACTTTTCTTGGAACCTCTTCATTTTTAAAATTTGATATTCTCAACATTACCCCATATTTTCCTTGATGGTCTCTAGAATCTGTAAGTTAGCAGACTGTGAATATCTAGGAAAGTTACTTCAAATAATTGAAACTCGAAGTTCAGGATCTTATTTGGTTTCAAATGCATTTTGAATGGTAGGAAAAGGAAATAACCAGAAAAAGTGTTGTAGTTTTCCCTCTACAGTAGCTGGAGCTCAAGTTACTTTGATATGCAAGTTGTGTTTGGAAACTGCTATCAGATATCCAATTCTAATTTACCATTTCTAAAATTGTTGGTCACACTGTTAAGATCATATCTGCTTAATACTATCAAAAGTTTTAACACTAGAGTAATTTTACCCACTAATTTTGGAACAAATTTTTATTCAAATGTAAAGGAGGAAACTTGGGCTCTACACTGCCTCAGCTTCTTGGCACTCAGCTCAGTTAGGCAATAGCACACCTCCAAGCCAAAACAGCATCAGTGTCGACAGGCAGCAACAGTATGAAAAGCAAATACAAGAACAATCAACACAAAGCGTAGTGGCCACTCTTTTCAGCTGCCATCTATTAAAAATTGAAGATATAAAAATTCTTTTTAGCTGGAAATTTTTCACCTCACACACTGCTTCTTTGCTGCATGAGTAGAAAGTCATGTATTGAAAGTTATTTGTTTGAAAACAATCTGATTCCTCTTCATGGTATCTAGCCATGGACTTTAGGCAGATTATTAACCTATTGCCATGAGGGCAGGGGTGGGAGAAAATGTCTGTCTTCCAGCTGACTCATTCATTCAGGACTTTCACAGGCTTAATTTTTAATTTTTTTTTTCCCTAGGTTTCTTAGGTATTCCAGCTTCCGTTGCTTTTCCTCTCAAACAAATTGTATGAATTTTAAGCTACAGCTTTATAACACTGTGGCTGTTAAGTCTTGTTTTGCTAAGAAAACAATTCAGAACAAAGTTCGGTGAAATGCCTGCCTTCATCGTGCTCAGATGTCCTTGCTGTGCACTGAGGCAAACATTCTTTTATTTTCGTTCCAAACTCTGTTGACTCCCCTCTGCACTCCTTTCCCCTATATTTCCCGTTTCTGAGAATAATTAGCAACACCCACTGGTGATAGCAGGGCTGCAGCAACCTAACAGTGGTATCTTGCCAACACCAGCTGTGCTTCAGTATTTATTTATTAAGATCACACTATTTACAGAGGACAAACTTGCTGAGATGGCAAAGGGATGAATACAGTTGCAGCAGCTGAATTTCAGCTTGACTTCTGAAAGGAAGTAAAACTCATACTGGATAACATTTATCTCTAAGAAGAGGAAATCCAGGCTTTTAATTCCACTTCCAAATTATGTTTTGCTGGCTCTTGAGTTTAGTTTATAGGTGATGAAGGAGAATCTTGTGCTGCAGGGTATAGCAGGATGAAACTTCTTTGTGCACTGCATTTAAACAGCTGAGTGCAGAGACACTGGACATGCAGGAAAAGGAGGCAACAGTGAGACAGGCATCCTGTTCACATTGCTAAGGCCAAGCAGTGACTGGGCAAGCCAGACGCTGGCTTTGCAAATCATAATACACTTGAATTTTCACGTCTGCTTGTTGGAAGTTGAGCAACATGAAAATTAATGTCAGTAAGTCTGCTGCTTTCTAGCCCGTCTTAGGTGGAAAAAAAAATTAGGCAGGCTTATGGCTTTTATGTGTGTGCACTTTAGAGCACAGTGAATTCTACTGTAATTTAAAGGGCTAGACTCTTCCTTAGGTGGTCTTTGTAAGGAGGGCTACTGAAATTCAACACAAGTTTACACTAGAAGACAGTGTACATTTTGAAGATTCCTGGCTGCTTCAAAACATTTATTTTAAAAATTGTGTGTGTTTTATGTTCGTCTACCCTGATTTAGTTATTATTGCATATGATCTGATAGCAATTTCCAGCTCCCTTATATCAAGGAATAGAGGAACTATCACTGAAATACAAGTCTAAAATGAATTCAGGAATGTTTTGCTAAACACTTCATGATATGCATAAGACTAGGTCTCTTAGTCATTTCAAAAGTAATGTCTTCCAAGGAAAAAGGTGGATCCAGGAAATATTTTTCTAGAAAATGCATAAGCCAAAGAAGAAGTGTCTTTGGAAAGTTGAAAAATGAACATACATATTTTTATTCAAATTTGTAGCAATCATTTTGTAACCTTTAATTGATTAAAACAGGAAAATCTTCTGTATTATTTTGGAGATGGTTTTAAAGGTAGTAAACGCCACAGAAGTATCCAGACTGAGAAGCTAAGATATAGAAGGAAAACTTTAGTAAAGGCAGGAGTTACCAGTGTGACAAAAATTTTCCTATTTACATTTAGATACCTGGGTATCAGGGAGCAATGGGACCTAGCTGCTCACCAAGGGAAAGGGAGCCAAGGGTGACCCCAGCACAGACTGTGCCCCTAGCAGTGGGGCACCATCCCACAAGATCTTAGCATGGCAGGCAGAGCCAGGTAGCAGTAACAGTGTCCATCAACAGTAAGCCATGAACCAGGTCCAAGGAACTTGGTGAGGAGCAGCAGAAGACAAGGTTGGAGACAAGACCATAGCATACATTCCAGGGATGTATACAGGAGCTGGAGAGAGAGTTGGACACCCTTTCAGCACAGCTCAGGCAGGGATTGGAGGTCCTAGGCTGAGCTGAAATGGGGCTCCTGGGCCCATGAGTTGGAGATCCCAGGTGGGGCTGCTCAGGGCCATTCAGACTTATTAGGGTCCTCAGGGACCTGACATGGGGTCATCCTGAAATATGCTATATGTTGTCACTTGGTTGAAAAGCAGTCCTGGGGAGTAGTATGTAAACAAATGAAGGTGAAGAGCATTTCCAGAATACTATCCAATACCGGAATTGTGGACTTCTCATTATCTTACTGCAAGAAAATATAAAAAGAACTCCTTCTGTGGCAAAGCAAAACTTTACCTAAAAAAATAATGCATGATCAGGTAATAAATGTCTAAAATGGAAGCATAATTTGAATCTTTTACTCTGGCCTTTTCTAATTTTCAGTGCTGAGTCATACAACATGAAAAATTCATAAATACATTCATATGAGATTTGTATAAAACAGACATGCCAAGAAGTCAAAAGCATGCAGACAATGGTTTTGTCTCATCTCCAGTTAAAAATGGTTCATCTTTGTGCAACTATTTTGCGTGCATATTTAAAGCTTCTCAGGATATATTATTTTTCCAAAGTGGGCAGCTTCTCTGAGTTTAATCAGTTTTGAGTGATTAGCATTCTTGAAGATATAAGTGAGAAACTTTCTTAAGTACGGTTCACCTGACCTTTCCAGTTATGTTAAGGATCATGTTATTTTTTATGAGCCATGAATACAGAATCATTGACTGCTAGGAGGTAGCTGTAAAATCTGGAGTACATGATCAGAAGTAGTTATCCTGAGCAACTGTTTTCTGGTCTGCATAAAATAAATTGACCTTATATGCTGTCTTCATTAGAAAGTATCAATACTACAATAAGCATCACTAGGGAATGCTGGGCACTTTTCAGTCTAACAGCAGCCTCGATATTGAGACCAAATGAAGGCATGAAATGCTGACCTGTCTCCTGTCCCACAGGTAGCAAAGATTCTGACTGAGTCAGAGTCATTTTTATCTGTCAGATAAAATGTTAATACTTTCCGTGATAGGAGTGTTCACATGCCTGGTTTTTTTTACTAAACTTTTAAATGAACAGTTATAAAAGTGATGACTTTGTAAGAAAACTTGGAGCCTCTCTTGACTCATTTCAACTTGCCCCCCACACAGCCTAGATGTCTTGTTTCCAAGATGGTTTACTGAGGTTGTGCCCTAGCTTGAGATTCAAAAACATGTAAGTAAATAGATAGATAGATGGATAGATAGATATAATGTAGCTATATTAAAATATAGAATAATATATATTATTAGTCTTTTCCACTTACCAGTATTTTGTTGTTGTGTGGACATCTAATCCAATACCCTAGCCAAGGGGGCCAAACATGTGCATGTTAAAGCCTGTAGCAGTTCCTTGAGGTTTACATAAAATAATAAAGGATGTTT
Organism: Eurystomus gularis; assembly: GCA_013400335.1. NCBI lineage: Eukaryota > Metazoa > Chordata > Aves > Coraciiformes > Coraciidae > Eurystomus > Eurystomus gularis. The sequence goes on along the minus strand of VZZY01018549.1, from coordinate 20,213 downwards.
ATCTAATGCTTTTCTTGACTAGGTCTTGGTATTATAAATGTATTTTTGCAGATGCGAGAGTAAAAGGACTTGCTCAAACCACCAAGCAGGTCATGGAATCACAGAATCATTTTGGTTGGAAGAGACCTTTAAGAAGTCCAAATGTTAACCCAGGTCACCACTAAAACATGTCCCTAAGGACCACATCTACCACATCAGTTGCCAGTTTGGGCAAGTCTGAGCAGGGCCTCCTTGTTCCTGTCTAGAATCAAGCACTATTGGAAGCACTCCTGGAATGTCTGCTCAGATCTAGAGAGTACAGGACTCAGGGACGATCTATACCTTGTGAAGCGGTAGGTGGAGGTGTCATGGCCTAACCCAGAGCTTCTAAAATGACACTGAAACCTTTGCTTAGGCAACCGAAATGAGTCTTAGTTTGAGATTAGGACATCTCAATCTAGTTGCACTGAGGCATTGTAAATGCAAATGAGGCATTCTGACTGTTAATTTAGTTCAGGATTGACTGGATCACTGTCTCTGCTCTGAACTGATCAGCTCTTCCCTAAGTAAAAGAGCTAAGACATCCGTACACAGACACCTACATGTAGGTGCATACATGAGAAGACAAGTAGTCGCTTTTGACTTTGCTGTGAACATCTTTAACAGGATCTGAATCCCAAATCAGATACAATAATAGTTGTGATTCTTTCTTTATGTGAACACAAGTGTAAACCATCTCAATGTAACATCTGTTTAAAGGAAAGGAAGAAAAGATGTTGCAAAAAAAAGCAAGTAGCTGTGGGAAAATTGTAACGAATTGTGCCTATCCTTTTAGTAAATATGTTCAGTTATCTATCACTAAAAAGAAGAAAGAAAATAAATCTGTCTGGATTATTAAAAAGCAGCTTTTAAACTATTTATAGCAAATAAATATATACATTCAAAGAATTTTAGTGACACTTGTTATCTCAGAATGCATATATTTTTCTTCTGTTGTGTTCATACAGCTTGCAATTATTTATCCATATATAAATAATGTTTTTTAAATTATACATTTTTTTTTTCTAGCATAGGCATAATAACACATCAGTTTACAAAATTATTTTTAGAAAGTATGGGGAATAACACATAAACATGTAACTGAGATTACAAGAATGAAACATTTCTTTACTTCAAATGTAAAAGAAAACACATACACCAACCCTAGACATTTACTTAAAAAAAAAAAAATTCTGACTATTATGAGTTAAAACAGAGTGCAAGTCATTATGCAACCCTAACTTCAATGTATTTTTAGGCCTTCTATGATAGTGTATGCGTTAGTTGAGTAAAAAACAATGCATGAGGGTTTTTTTATCTTAATGAAAAACTGAAAATAAGCATAAAATATGAAATATTTCATATGAAAATATGAAATAGTTCTTACTGTTAGCAGGTAGCCAGCAATGTAAAATTAATAGTTGTAATGTCATAAAGGCTCTAGGATGTTAATTAACTCTCAGGCAAAATTTTCTTCTTTGACATTGAGAAGGTCATAAAATCACTCAAATATTTTCTTAATTAAAAGTCATATGCAAAACATCTGTCTCGGTACATGTTTACTTCTGTAATATTGTGCTTATGTTAGATGATGTTCTTGAAGACCTTGTAGAGCTTCATAAGGACAAAATAGAGGAATAGAGCTGTTATAGCAACTAAAAGGCTTATTTAGAAATTGCACTAGAAGTTGGGAGGATTTAAAGTTAGAAAACATTTAATGAAAAGCCTATAGAAAATCTAAAAAAATTAATTCCTGGAACACTTCAAATTTTTTTTTTAATCAGTGAAACATCTTTACGCCCAGTTACCTAACTGCCATTCTTTAATATTTACACTGTGTTTCTGAGTACACAAGACTGTGACATTGGAGACATATGATGCAGTCTTTTTTGAAGAGTAGAAACATAGCATAACTAAAGGGTCTGAAATGACAACTACAAACATTCAGTGACATCATTTCTAAGAGGTGATCTCTTTTTTTCTGCCATCAGGTAGTCATGTTATTGTTATTAGAATAGGATTAATCCTGCTGTATCTCAAAGTCACAAATAGATTCTCACAGTGTTTTAACCTATGGGATTTCAAATGAATGGCAATTAAAAGTAAAGAAATGAATCTTGGCTGCAAGGAGGTTTTCTGTTTCAATGAAACCTATGTATAAGAAAGCGACTTAAAAAGCAGAAGTGATGGTTTAAGGACTAAATTGTATGAGTTGTGGGTTTTTTCCTTTTTTTTTTTTCTTTCCTTCTTAAGAATGAAGAATAGTTATTGTTCCATCTATGCTTATATATATACAAAAGTAAAAATAAAAGGCAATCACTTGCATTTGTAACTGAATGAGAAGTCTTAGTCTTAAAACAATGATCGATAGAGGTGATCTCCTGTCAGTGTTGGAAATGGGATTAGATGAAGGCAAAAACACAAAAACAAAAAAACAAACATGGGGACAAATGAAAGCAAGATTCACTCTATGTCATAGATCAATTATCTTCAGTCATATCAGAAACTAAACTTCAAGCTTAGTAAACATAGCAGGTTTTCCCTTTGACTCAGTAAGCATGAAACCACTTTGAAATCACAGTGCTTTTATTGCACTTTGACTGCATTAAATTAATGTATTCTGGTTATGCTTTTCACATGCATTAACTGTGATTACAGAATAGATAAACACAATTTCACTTAGCCACAGAGTAAGATTTCTTATTTAAAAAGTATATACAATTTATATAAAATGGAAAATAAACTTGATAACTTTTAAACTAATTATGCATTTCAGTGATGCAATTAATTTAAGCTTAATAAACCAGTAACAGTATGATATGTATTAATTAATAAATCACTTTATGTGCTTCTGCAAGTGTATACAAAATCAGAAAAGATGACATAATAGGAATTAAAATAATACAAATAATTAATATACCTTTATGAGATTGAAGTAGAAAACCTCAGAAGCACTCAGAGGATACTAGGTGAAATACTGACTTTTGGAAATTAATTCAGGATTTGTCATGGCCTCAGGTGGGATCAGGTCAAATCACCATTTAGCAAAACGGTTTAATATTAATATTCAAAAATATGTTTAACAATAATTTGAAATGCCATTTTTCCATCAGTATCTCTCAATAAACTCTTAAATAATAAGCAATATAATAAGCTGAAACAATTATTTTTTATGTAAGCTAATAACTTATTTTACAGATGTGAAATCAAATGCGTAAAACTAACTTTGCTATCATAATCTTGCTTTCACAAGAAGGATGTGGACATACTGGAGTGTGTCCAGAGGAGGGCCACCAAAATGATCAGGGGAATGGAGCATCTCTCGTATGAAGACAGGCTGAGAGAACTGGGGCTGTTCAGCCTGGAGAAGAGAAGGCTCTGGGGAGACCTTAGAGTGACCTTCCAGTGCCTGAAGGGGGCCTACAGGAAGGCCTATTTAAAAGGGTTTCTAGTGATAGGACAAGGAGTAATGCTTTTAAGCTGGGAAAGGATAAATTTAGGCTGGATATCAGGAAAAAGTTTTTTTTACCATGAGGATCACTGGAATGGGCTGCCCAGAGAGGTGGTGGAGGCCCCATCCCTGCAGTCATTCAAGGTCAGGCTTGATGAGGCTCTGAGTAACCTGATCTAGGTAGAGATGTCCCTACTTCTGTAGGGAGGTTGGACCAGATGACCTCTAGAGGTCCCTTCCAGACTAAAACATTCTATAATTCCCACAGTGTGACAAATACAAAGTTTCGCAAACTTCTACAATGCTGTGGTATTTAGAATTAACAATATTAGGAAACAGTCCCTCTTCATACTATGTCTCAATATCAAATGTCTGTCTTTATCCATTTTCTCTTGTACATATTTTATTTTAAGATTGAAATTGCCTATAGGAATTTTACCTGTAAAGATTTCTTTTTCGTCATTGACATAGTGCTGAATGCAGCCAATTCATTGAACAACAAATAAGAATAAATATGAAAAGATTGCTTTTTAACGTCAGGTAAAAATAATCTTGGTAGGCCAGATCTTTGATCTATTGTGTGTATGTCTGACATATATACACATTTGATGCGTACTTTACTGGTCAAATATAAAAATCCACTAAAACCAATCAAGTCTGAGGCTGAATAACCAGCTTCCTAGGCCTAAGCGACTTTAAATGATCAGCACTATTTAAGTGCTGCATCAGCACTTAAATACCTCCTCAGCTACTGATGCATTAACCTGTGGAGTGGTATGTGGGTTTCAGTCCATTTCGATTTGATGCTTGAGCCACACACCGTTACTGTTAGCTTTTACAACTTCAACTTACCCTACTGTGGCTACCCTTTTAAAAAAGCACCTTCCACAACATTTTGTAAGGGTACTGCATACATGTGTTATTGCTATAGGTTAAACATCTTCATAGATTTTCCCTCCAACAGTTTACTACCTCTTCAATAGCAATCATCTGTCAGTTGTGCTTCTGACATCCATGTTTTCTTGAATATGAATAACAGTTTGGGGCTTTCTTTTCAGAATTTAAAGATGAGAAGGGCATTGGTACTCCCATAAAATGTGCATGGAAGTAGATCCAAATATCTCCAACAACAGACATAGATAATCAACAGACACTCTGATAGAAAAGTGATGTTGAAGTGGAAATTGAGGGTGATTACTTTAGCTGTTACTGAATAAAATCTGCATTGTGTGTTGTATGCAATTAGATATGAACTTGATTTTAAGATTATTAATGTCTTTCTGAAAAACAATAGGAATATACTATAATTTCTATATTGATAAAAACAGCAACAAAACATCTTATAATTTTACATACTGATTACAGATCAAATTAATTACAGATACACTTAATTTTACCAAGTCTTGACCAGAAGTACTAATTTTGTACAGAAAAAAAAGAGCAGTTTCATGCCAGTACACATATTTAATAAACCATATACTGAAAAGACTCCAACTTTGACAATACAAATATATTAAACATATGCTGGTATTTGTTAATCAATTACATGAGCCGCAACACATACACTTCAGAATTTAGACTAGGGAACTGAATTTTTTTGTGTCTGAAATACTTTAAATTGCCATAAAAACCTGTTTGTATCTGCCTAATGCACTTCAAATATTCATTACCTTTTCATTCATTAGATTTTGATACCTTCTATCACCTTAACAGTGTTATCAGTCTCTTTACTTGGAGTGAATGCTTTTCAGAGCATAAAAAATTACTCTTTAAGTATCTGATAACGGGTAGAGATGGGCAACATACCAACAAAAATGTAAGGTTCAATAGTAAAGTTTGATGAAATCTCTAAGAGCCAGCTGTTAAAGATTAAAATATTCAGTATTTCTGGTTTTGCAATGTTTTTCATAACACTTTACATTTTAGTTATATGAAAACTTAGTTGGCCAAAAGGAGATGGATATGCACCAAATTAAAGAACAATTGTCCATTAACCATGTCTCTTCATCTTATTCGATCATCCATAACACAAAAATCTAATTTACAGAAATCTTAAAAACAGACAGTTAGGGAAAGACTGTAAAAGACAAATCCAGAAATCAGTTTTCAACTCTTAAGTGTAAAGACATTGCAGATATTATTTAGTAGTTTCTCCACTGTTAATTAAAAAAAAACATTCATGGAACACATGAGGAAAAATTTAGTACTGAGTTACATTGATCTGAAAGATTTGATTCTTTATCTCCTTGACATTCCTCCTGTGGTGACAAGTAAACTATTGCCACTGTTTTTTTTCCCAGGTGCTCTCTAGTTGTGCATTTCTTACTTTTCCTAGTTCCAGTTTGAAAAACAGCACAAGTACTGTCTACCAAAACATGGTCTACCTACTGATAGTGTAGACACTTCTATCTGTGTTGGTTATCTATACTCCCTTTGGACTCAATTAAAAGAAAAGACTCTTAGGTTTGTCTGAACCTGAGGTATATAACTAAAATGAAATGAATGAATTGGCTAAACTAGCTCCCTCTTTATGACAAAAGAACAATGCTACTATAGTTCTCAGGAATGTTATAAAGACATTGGGTGAGACATAAAGTATATAATGAAAACATATACCCAAGACAGTTGCAAAGGCCAGGAACCCAGCCAGGCCCACAGCAGCTTGAACCATCTTTGTCACCTGTCAACACTGACAGTTTTGGAGAAGATGTGAGATGAGATTTTGTAGGCAAACTAATTCTGGCAAGTGTAACCTTAGCTTTACTTTGAACAGTACATTTTGGGGAAAACTTTCCTCTTCCAAACTCCACAGGAGACTGTCATCACATTTTTTTTTTTTTTAAAAAAAAGAAAACTGATCTCCTCTCTGATTATTCAGAGTTCACAGATATAAGATGTACTACAAAATAATTTGCAAGAAAATTAAATGCATTATTCCATCCATAATAATCACTTCTACAAAACATAGTATAAAGAAGTACAGCTTGAATGGCAGCTTAATTTATATACAATGCTAGATTTCAAATTTTGATTCTCACCTAAAGACTTCTCTGCTTCAGCTTTTGATCTTCCTATAATTTTGATACTCTCAGTCAGAGAAGGATGAACTTTAGCTATTGCTAAAAATAAAGTACATTAAAAAAACTGTTTCAGCTGACAATACTCAAAATTCTTTGTATGCCTAGAATAAAGCGTATGAGTGAACTGGGGACCACTTAAAGCTCATTTTTTCAGGATTAGATAATGTTAGAATTAAGAAAATAAACAGAATGTACTTGGCTAAAATGAGTCAGACCATTTTCAAGTATACAGTATAAGCCATCAAGATTTGGTTCTGTCATATGATCACTCAAAAGAATAATGACTTTCACCAAAAAGGAGATGATTTAATTGCCTAACCTGCATTATACTACATAATAACACTATAAGCCTTCTTAGTGCACTCTTCCCTTGAAGTATTTTATCCATTGTGTCAAATTCTACTAGTCTTTTCAGCTGCACCACAATGGCTTAGGCAACAGGGTTTCGCTAACCTGACGAAGAGTGCAATCTAACCTAATTTTGTGCAGTGATATAATAGGCTTACGGCTGATCCTGAAAAGACTAATGCCTGCCTTAACTTTCTGTGTTGTAGCCAGCTCCATTGGCATCAATGAAACTCCTCAGAGCGTACAAAGAGCATAGACATCCATTAATCTTTGCAAAACTAGAAGCCTAAAACCTGTATGAATGAAACAGGACAGAACTGTGTGCTATAAAGCAATATGTTACAATGGAGAACACTATGACATGGCAAATACAGCAGTATCAATCTTCCACATTTTTCTGAATTTTTTGAAGTTGAGTTTAATTATTTTTTACTGCAGAAAGAATCTGCAAAAGTTATGTTTTTCTTATGTGTTGTCATAAAGAAATGTGTGATTTTGTGTATTTTTGCTTGAAAACTCAATCCTTTTTTTCCCAAGAATGGAATGAAACACTGCAGAAAATTAAAACATTCCTCCAGCGATCTTTTCAGTGGTTTCAGCCTGAAGTAGGAACATTTTATACATAAATAAATACATTCTGGTTTACAGCAAAATTTCTATAGGTAGAAGCAGGTTTTATTGCACAGTTTTTCATTTTCTGTTATTTCCAGCTCAGACTATAGGCAACTCAAGATAAAATGGTTATCCTGAAAAGTTATGGTACGCATCCTAAATTTGGAAATCAATAGATATGCATGTACCTTAGCTTGACCTGAAATTCTAAGGAACTGGAGATTGGACAAGGCTTAAGGTTTTTTTCTACTGAAATCTTGTCACTAATACAGATTTGGAAGTGGTGAATCTGTCATTTATAACAAACATTTTTCCCTGAGTGGCCACATCACAGAATTTTATTTTAGCAGAAATAGACTAACATAGTCTGTTCCAGTCTATCCCAGACTGAGACTAACGTGTTTCATTTGACTTCAGCTGATGTTTCAAGACCTATTCCTTGTGCATAACTGTTCTACATAACTCCTTTTCCCCTAGATGATGTTAAAGCAGTTTTTCCATCTGGTGACTTAAGGCTGTTGTATTATCTGAGAGGTTGTTTTTCTTATTCTTGACACAATAGAGCATACAGGGATTATAGCAGAAAGCAAAGTTAATTATACATATAAGTACAAAGCAAAGGCTATGCAAAGACGCTCCATTATTGGACAGATAACTAGTGGGTTTTCTTGGTCTTTGGTTAACACATATCAAAGCAGAACAAGTGAAGATTTCATACTGCCAGAACTTTATGTAAAGAAGAACAGTAGGTGGATGAATTGATGAATTTAACATAACTGATTATGAGCAGCCCTGCCCTAACTGGAGAGTTGACTGTCTAGCTTATGCTGTTAAAAACTGGCCATTTCAGAAGTGTCTTCTGTCCTTGCTCTTCCCAAGGAAAGGACTCACCACCACAGTGTGCTTCAGTTGCCGAAGAGAATTCTTAATGAAGGATTCTCTGTAGGATCCTTCTTTGCTTTAAATAAACTGCACTGTAAGGAAAAGAGCAATTGTCATTTTTATTTTGTTATGTGGAGTGATGATGCACATTTTCAGCTTGTTTTAGTACATTTTTACCTAGTAGAGTTCTAGTAGAACATCACAGACATAGAAAGTAAATTGGAGAAATAATGCAGCTTCACTTAAATATTTATTTTAAAAACTTATCCTTGCCTTTCGTGCCATCAAATATCAGGGCTGAGCTGAGAAGTGTTTTTAATAAGAACTGAGGGGTCTAGCTGAATCTGTTGCACTAAGATTACATTACATGTTAGATACTTCACACTACATATCTAACATTGGCTATCTGTTCTTGGTACATACAGGTGCAAGATACAGACAAAAGATTGAAGAATGGTGTGTTCTCATCTTAATTTTCTTTCTTCAGTTCTTATTGTTCACACTGGATTTAAACATTGGTAATATTAAAAGATAATTAAAACTTTTTCCCTCAGAATAACATAAGCACTAATGTTTCTAAAGATATTTTAAAGTGCCTTGCATGAAGGAGTTGCCATGTAAAGTATTACAGATTTTGTGAATATTTCTTATGAATGGGTAAATGATAACTCATAGAGTTAGCTACCTAACAGAACAATTACGTTCTAAAAATTGCTAAATCCCAGGACAAGGCTTCGTGATGATCTTGGTGTTCAGACTCTACAGACTGCTGTTCAAAGTACCAGTATTTCTTTAGCTGCCCTCTTTTAAAGAAATCTTGTAACACAGTCTCCACAAATGCCACCTTTAATGACTCTGCTAAAATTTTAAGTTAGCTCTCCATCATATCCAGTAAAAATAGTTCCTTTAGCACACTAGTTTTCTGATAGCCATGACATATAAATTGCCTGCAGAAGGAAATCAGAAGAGTATATCTTGAATCCAGCTCATCTGTCAAAAGCTTAAAGATAATTTCTGGCCACTGTGTTATAGGAACAGTTTTGAAAAATCTGCTTTGGACTGTTTGTAAACGACAGCTATTGGAGAGATAAAAGCACCAGCCTGGAAAATGAGAACTCCTTTAAATTTCACTTAATGGTTCCTATTTCTGAGTAGTTACACACCATGAAGTTTTGTTTTTGCTATTTAAAAACCTTAAGATAAAAAGGACAGCAAGAAGGGAAGGGTTAGGACTGAGACAGAAAGATTATTTTTTGACATAATACAGAAGCATGTCAGTAACAGTAACCTCATAGATTATTTGAGAGTGTTCCATGAAATTATGAACCCAGTGGGTAACCTCAATAAAATATTCTGAAGGCGGAGAATAAAGCACCTAAGAAATTAACATATTTATGAATTTTTAAGGAATTCTGAATAGAAGTTGCCATTTTAAGAGAAAAGTGGAGGAAATATCTAGATCGCCACAACAGAAGCATATAAATCTAGTTAAGACTTCTTAAGGACTAACTAGCTGCTCTTAGGAAGAAGCTGATTTCCCCAAATAGACAAAGTACTTTCACACAAGCCCAGTGGATAACCATGAGTAAGACCTTATGTTATTACTGTTTATAACAGCAGGGAATGAAGTGCCCAGATCATGCAATGCAATTGTGACACAATCATGGATGCACTGGGCTTTATATCTGATTAAAGCTTTATATCTGATGAAGAAGGCGAGATCGATGCAAAAATGGAAATAAAACACAATCCACAGTTTAAGGGTCTATGACTGCTTTTTTCTTCCTTTATAAGAGTTCTAGAAGATATTTTAAAAACAGTTCAGAAAAGACTTTCAGAATTTCTGAATAAATACTTTGAGAATGGGAAAAAGGAGTTGTTTTTCATTAAGACTATCCTTCTGTCTGTTTACTTCCACAGAAAGAAGTAATACAAAGAAATTATTAAGAAAGTCTTTGTTTAAATCATCCTCATTTACAACATTATGAGCAATACATATGTTATTTACAGCACATTCAGTCATAGCTATCAATTTAGTAGTGATTTACCATCCTAATGTGTTTAATATCAGCCTTCAGCTGTTATGAATATCTAAAAGCTCAGGTCAGAAATACAAAAATCCTTGAGAAATGTCAATTACACTTTTGCAGAGCAACTATATAGTGTATGAATAATGCAACTGACAAATATAGATCAATGAGTTTTGTGAATCATAGACATGAATTTTTTTGGTCATTGAATGCTGGCAGGTATAAATACTGCAAATAGGTATTTAAAGCTTTCATGTTAGGTAATCTTGAGTAGAGATAATAGATGCTTTAATAAAATATGTAACTTGCTGCTGAATATCAAGGTCAGTAGATGATGTCTGATTATGGTTCAAAATATACTTCCATACAGAGGCATCATGGAGCAAACCAGGTTTGCCATATAGTCACAGAGAACTTTTGCTACTGCTTTTTATTAAATGCTGGAGCACTACAATCCCCCAATTTACAACTACAACAATAGAACACATTGTTTCCATAGAAACCAGAGAATTTCAAATGAGGGGGAAAAATAGGCTGCAGCATAATTCTGCCCCTTCTTAGAAGTAGAAAAAGTCACAGAATCACAAAACGTTAGGGATTGGAAGGGACCGCGAAAGACCATCTAGTCCACTCTCTCTGCCAGAGCAGGATCACCTAGATCAGGTCACACAGGAACGCATCCATGTGGGTTTTAAACATCTCCAGAGAAAAAGACTCCACAACCTCCCTGTGCAGCATATCCCAGTGCTCTGTCACCTTCACCATGAAGAAGTTTTTCCTCATATTTATGCGGAACCTCCTATCTTCCAGCTTGCACCCATTGCCCCTTGTCCTCTCATTGGATGTCACTGAGAAGAGCCTGGCTCCATCCTCCTGACACTCACCCTTTACATATTTATAAACATTAATGAGGTCACCCCTCAGTCTCCTCTTCTCCAAGCTAAAGAGACTCAGCTCCCTCAGCCTTTCCTCATAAGGGAGATGTTCCACTCCCTTAATCATCTTTGTGGCTCTGCGCTGGACTCTCTGAAGCAGTTCCCTGTCCTTCTTAAACTGAGGGGCCCAGAACTGGACACAATATTCCAGATACAGTCTCACCATGGCAGAGTAGAGGGGGAGGAAAACCTCTCCCAGCCTACTAACCACACCCTTTCTAATACACCCCAGGATGCCATTGGCCACAAGAGCACATTGCTGGCTCATGGTCATCCTGCTGTCCACCAGGACCCCCAGGTCCCTTTCCCCTACACTACTGTCCAACAGGTCAGTCCCCAACTTATACTGGTACATGGGATTGTTCTTGCCCAGATGCAAGACTCTACACTTGCCCTTGTTGTATTTCATTAAATTTCTCCCCACCCAACTCTCCAGTCTGTCTAGGTCTTGCTGAATAGTAAGTAGATGTGCAGGATGAACAAAATACTTGATCCTCTCTTCTCATTTTTGTAAAGTCTTCTAGAGTGCACGAATGGAAATTGTAAGAGTATGCCACACGAAGAGAAAATAAAAACTGTTGGTGCCATGCTGTCATATGTTTCCTATATATGCATTTGCAGTATGCCAGCCACCAGTAAAAAAGCAATTAAAGTAAATAAATCAATACCTTTAATTATAAACTATGGAGAAGGCTTCCTTGCAGTGCCCGTTGCAGTGTGTAGTGTCTTGCAGTGTTGCAGCTTGCACTACATTTAACATGACAAATCTTTGGCAACATTCCTGAAGTCTGAATTCTTTCAATGTGCTTTGAGTGCCAGTGTATATACTTTCAGAGGTGTAACATTTGTATGATCAAACTCCAAAAAGACCTTGAAATTATCAGCTTCAAATCAGTGTTATAGTGCTATGTGAGAAACAAAAATTAAGAACAAGAGACTAACAACTTCGAGTACCAGTAATCTTATTCATTGGGTAAAACTCCCTTTTTTTTTTGCTAACCTATTACATTGAAAAATGTTGATTTTTTTTTTTTAAGTCACCAGGGGATACTTTAAGAAGCAATATCTATAATTTCATGTTTTAATACATACTACAGAATTCACAGGCCAATTCCAGCATAGCAACCCTAAAAAGTGAAAAAGGAATAAGTTAATTTGCTGAAAGAACATTTTTATGACTGTGAAGGTCTTAAGGTAAAAAGTAGCTAAACATTTACATTCTGTTACTGTTTTTAAAAGCCATGTACCTAACCATCTTCTGTTCATTAGGATAGTAAAACCAGTGCCAGTCTGTAGTTGATATTTCTTAAGTTCCAGAGTTCTCTAAGAGCTTTTAGTAATGTATGGAGCATTGCAGATTCCTATAAATAATAAGACCTCTTTGGTAAGAAGCCTTAGACTTTTTTTTTTTCTTTAAATTGATCCAGTTAGAGTTTCAATAATTTAAATTGGACAGCAGGTGATGTACTCCCATCTGTTTGGACTTTTAAAGCACACAGATCAGAATTTAGAAAAAGTATCCAATGTTTTTTGTCACTTTTCTGCAATCTCTAATTCTTGTCAGTATCATCCTCCATAAAGAATATATTTATCACATTTATCTGCAGTAAGCATAAAGCAATAGTGTTTAAACACTTTCATGAAACTAATGCCATACTGTAAAACCTTAGCAGCATCTCGAGTTGCTTACAGACTAGTTTATCAGATCACTGAACTGTTGAATTACTGTGATTACAGGTATTATTTGACTTAGTATCCGTGTCTTTTGTCAACAAAAAGAAAGATATATAAAACAGAAAAGCATACACAAATTTTCTGTAGCTCATCTGAGCTGAGAGTGAAAGCAGCAGAAAGAGTGCTACTTCTTGTGTAGTGTAGGAAAAAGCAAGAATGATTTTCCTTTATGATCATGTTTTGAAGACTTACATTTCAGTAGAAGGTTCCTCACTGTCCCTAATTGTCCAAGCAAGCAAAGGTCTTGTCTGTGCTGAATTCCTATGGACCAGTAGTTTGTAGCCTGGTCTATGAGCTTGGGTATGAGGCTTACATCCACACAATATACATGTATTTATGCATGTGAAGGTTTCCAACTGTCTGATGAAAAAAACAAACAAACAAACCACAAAGAAAAAGCAACAACAGAAAAACCCTAGCCATGTAGGGTTCTCAAAACTACTCTGTTCCTAGGCTACCAAGGAAGATAAAGACATGATTAATGCACCAACAGAGAGCAGGAAGCAACAATTATAAACACAGCCTGTAGGAGATTCCACAAAGGAAGGAGATGGTGTGAAAATCCTAACTGCACAGAAGCTTCAGACAGAGATTGGACCTCAGGTACAACAGGATGGAATGACAAGGTGTTAAAACATCTTCCTTTTTTGTTATAGTGCTCACGCTTTACCTGTTCAGACGTGATTAGTGCCCTGAGGGCAATGTTGGTCAGTTTTTTGTTCTAGGTGCTGCTGTCCCACTGAAAGAACCTGTTAGCTGGGAGTCAACAAATGATATCCTTTTTCCAAACACATAAGATATTCCAAAAAAAGTTGCTAAGACACCATTTATAGGAAGAGGGGAGTATTTTTGCTACAGAAACTGAACTCTGGGCTTGGAAGGAAAGCCTGAACAAACGGACAAAGCATTTCTTAACATAAATACATAATAGGGTTACTAGATATCATTCTGAAATTAAGACATAAATAGTTTTCCAACATAACTTCAAAGGAAAAAAACAACCAAACAAAAAGCAAGCAAGCAAGCAACTAGCCAAAACTTTGAGTGTAAGACCATATTCAGTTTGGGGAAAATTGCTTTTATTTATAATGCAAGTTTTCCCATAAAATGAGGCAAATAGCACAAAAACTGGTTCAAGTGTGCTGAGAGTTGCAGGAGGGAGATATTGTTTTGAAGACAGAAAGGCCTACTAGGCTTTGAGAGTGTCTGCAAGCTGGGTTGGCTAGATAACTGAGTTATTTGGGAGTGTTCGTAAAAGATTGTCAGGCTTCACATATGAATAAGTGGTTATAGCTGAAAATAGTGCATTTTTGGTATTGCACATCTTCAAGTATGTTCCAATTCACACTTGAGCAGCAGCAGGATGTGAAAATGGAGGAAAGCTAGATATAAAATAGTGATATACTTGTATCAGAAGAGCTACACTCAGAATTTTTCTGTTGATTTCTGGATTCAAAGCCATCAAAGGAGCAAATACCCTGACTGTCTTAAAGATGCCATAATCCTTATTTATCTATGGTGGCAGGCCAGCTGATTTCTTTGCTTTCCAAGATACAGCCATTCACATTCCCGTTCACTGCTAACGAGGATAGTTGTCATATACTCTTTACATTTCGTGTTTGGGTGTTGTTGAAAGTTGTTCCAATCGTGCTTTTCTGGAGAGAAAATTGAGCAGAATTCCTCTGGAAGTTTGTAATAGGAAGCCAGGAAGGGATGCAGCTTATTAAATATGTATTTACCAGTCCTCATATCAGTAGGTCAAAAAGGTCTTCTTACTGTGGCTATGTCAGAGCAGTCAGCCACACTAACATGATTGTGATGGTATCTGTAGATCCCAGACAGGTACATAGGTAGAGTAGATAAATAGTCTAGCTCAATACCATAGGTTTCAAATATGACTAGAGGTAGGGAAGAGATTAGTTTTCTTCTGGGGAGTCATTTATAGGAACTTCGTAAGATCTTTAGGAAATGTTACATGTCTGAAACACTAGTCACTTTTTAAAATCTTAGACAATCTTTTTCTCCTTTCTGTACATGTTAGCACATATGTCACTTGCCATTGATGAGATATTTGAACATAAATAGTCACTGAATTTAGAAGAAGACATGTGCTTTAAATAGAGCAATGTAGTGGACAGAGCAACCACCTGCCATGTCATGTGCATTTGGGAATACTATAAAATGCTTGAAATTTCTCTGATATATACATTCATTATGTTATTTTGTTGTGTGCTCAAAAGAACAATTACTGCATAAAAAAGGAACAGATCACACTGTAGGACAGACACATTAAAGATACAGCTGAGCCCAGAAGTGGGAACCATAAAGATCCACGTTGTGTTCTCTTTTGCTGATCCTAAGGAAAGGTGCTCCAAACCAATTTTTCCTACTGCTTCACACATCCATCACTTCAGAGTCACAGAACACAGAATATCTTGTATGTATGGAGAGCTTCCGTTTGGGAGATGAACCAATGGTCTGACATCTAGACAGATATCTAGATTTTATGAAACAAGCTCCAAATTGAGACGGCCAAAATGAAAAGCTTATCCTGAAGATGTTTTTTTCTATTCTTACCTCAAAGATAAGGATACTGATTGATCCATCTGGCAAGGTTTTTTTTAAGGAGTAATTAGTGTTTGAAAGGCCTGCTGAATATCAAAAAAAAAAAAACCAATGTAAAATGGTATGTGTCATTATTAAAGAAAATCAGTTACAGCTCTAGAGCTCTCTGAAAGCTTTAATAGCTATTGTTGAACTCAAGTACATATCCACAGTCAGTCATTGTCTTTAAGAGAATGCCAGCTTTAAAGGGAAAAGTACAGATTTTAAACACCACTTTACACATTAGTGTTTCAGTAAAAGTTAAGAGGCCTCACTACATAATAAATCCTGGACAGAAGAAAGAGTAACAATTCTAATATTAATACTACTAATGATCACCGATGACAAATGGTATGCAGGGTTATTATTTCAAGTAATTGTCCATGACTACTTAACTAAATTTTTAGACAAATGTATTTGACTCTGCTTGTATTTCTTTCCACTCCTGCTGATCTGCTATAAGCATTAATGGAGAGTAAATGTTAAACTCAGTACAAAGAGTCACAGAAACTGAATGCAAAGGGCCTCATTCACTGGTGTTGCAACCATGGGATTTTGCCAGCACAGAAATTTGGCTCTACACAGACACATACAAGCAGTTGGCTGCCAGTTTTTGTGCATACAGCCAAACGCAGAACAGAAACAATAACATGTACCTTAGCTAGGCTCTCACAAGTAACCAACACAATCCAATTGTAAATAACAAATAGTCACATAGGTGAATGATTAATACAGAGTAAAATTCAGTCAGATTCCAAAAATACTTTTCCAAAACAAAGGCATTAGTGGAAATCTCTCTGAAGAGGCTAAATTTGTCAGATTAATTATTCATTGTACAATACTCCTTTATGTGTAGTGCTGGGGTTAGCAATAAAGCAAGGAAGAGTTACAGTATGCAACTGCAATGCAGAGCAGCTCTTCAGCAAAATGAGAAAGTAAGGTAAACAAAGACAACAATGAAAAATCAGGGTGTCACTGAAGATGTAAGCAGTATTTAGTCTAAATTCAACAGGAACTAGAAAGCAAGGGCATCTTCTGTAATCAAAATGTAGCTGAGAATATGATGCAGTTGTGGAAGTTTGTATTAATGGAGAACTTTAGTTAAGCTTCTTTAAAGCAGGATTAAAAGGTGCTTCACACATACTCTGGACTTGTGCAAGGTTTGGTTGGTAGTCTCTGTCACAGCTGGAGTACTATTGGGAAACAAACTATTAAAAATCCCCCAGGGCAACAACACTAGACATCCAAATAAATCTTAGTTATGTTACTCACAGTGAAAGAGTGAAACAGCTGTACAACAGACACTTGGTCATTCCTTGTGTCACAGCTGGAAAGCCACAGATGCATTGGGCTGCCTTGCTGAGACAATTAATGTATTTTTGCAGGACTACTTTTAGTCCTGGGTGTTCTGCCTTTACTTCTTCCTACTAGTGGACTGATACTGGATGAGCCATTGACCCTACACTGATAGTATTGATACATCAGAGACACAAAACTGAAATCTTCTGCAGCAATTTGGGGCTCAGATGTGACTTTGTTAGTATTCAGTCACCTGAATTTGCCTCCTGCTGGTGACCTCTTCTGTTTCTGCAGGCAACCACCTCACAGTACCAGCATCAGCAAGGTGAATTATCTTGTCTCTTTGGAATTTATATACACAATGAGATCCCATCTATCTTTAAAAGTCACAGAGAAAGCAATATTTTAAAACTATTTTCCTTGTGGAAGCCCATTTATTTGGCCCTTTTCTTGCATGAGCACTCTTTCACATGGAGTTTGCAGACCTTTTAGACACAACAGCTTCAGGAAGAATTTTCAGTCAGAGGTCTCTGAGATCGTGGAATGGAATAGCTTGGATATCTCTACAGACTAAACTTTCTATTCCTGATTTTTAACAAAATATTTGTCATCTCCTTATCTTCTTTCTTCCTCCCTTGTATCTTCTGGAACAGGATGCTCTCTTGTTTTCACCTGTGTATTATTTCAGCAATATAATGCCACAGCTGAGATTAGGCTGTTTTACTGTATTTTACAGTTTAGTCAATTTTGAACAGAAAAGCTATTAAATTAGCAAGGGTACACAGTACCAGCTAGAGCTGTCTGAGACCGAGCTGAAACACAGAAACATTTCCTGGAGCAACTCTTTCCTTCCTACATGACATCTCTGTTCCTCCAGGAGCAAAAAGGACAATGTTGTATGACATCCTTGCATTGTACTCATTTAAGAAGAAATGCAATCCATCTCTCCGTATTTAATCTGTGCTTTCTGATTATCTGATCATCTACCAAAGGTATTTATATTCTACGAGATCTGCAGGAAGGTTTTAGAAATACCACTTCCTAAAGTGACTTTTCAGTTATCCTTCCCTTGTCAAATTGCATTTTAGTCTCTAGTGGTGAATAATAGGCTATATTGTTGCTCAACACATATGACAGGAAAAGGGAGTGATAAGTAATGATGAATTTCGACCATTTTGATAGACCAAACTGAAATCCTTTGGCTTTGTGAACAATATGGTCTTGAGCAGCGAGTGTCATGTATCTGAAAGCAGAAAAGGCAATCCTACTTTAAAGGATATCCATTGCCCATAGACAAGAGACTTTCAAACCGAAGCTTTGGTTACAAAGCAAATGTGACTTTCCATAGTGAGGCAGTTTATTTACTTCTTTCATCTACTTCTGTAAATTAAATTAGTGAGACTATTATTAAAAACATTTATGCAGCTACTGTAGGTTTGAACAATCTGAAGTATCATTTCAAAACAGAGAAAGAAAATAAAAAGTAGAAATTATGAATATATTCAGAACAAATATGACACGGAACATAGAACTTAGAAAAAAATAGAGAATTCAAATAAAACATGACTTCAAGGGTAAAAAAATAAACAAGTCAATGTTTTCTATTTGCCCCCCTCAAAAAAGTGTACCTCAAAAGAAATTTTATGGAAAGAAAGAGTTCTCTCATGTGAAAAAATAAAGGCAAAATGATATCAGATTTTCATACATGAACACAATCACATTGAGTGGAATGAGATGTATTTTTCCACCTGGAAGACAATTAAATTCTAGTAAAATCTATCAAAAGATGTGATAGAGTCTCTATCATTTTTAATCAGGACTGCTTATCTTGATAAAAATATTCTGTTCTCAAGTTATAGACGTGTCTTGACATGCATTCAGTAAAGTTCTCCACCTGACATTGTACTAAAAATGAGACTCACTTCTCTAATGGGCTTCTCAGGCCTTTATATCTATAAATGTAAATAAAAATTACTATGCATTTCATTCTATACCAAATGATAAGCTATAACAGCTTCCAACAATATCCATTAGCAAAATACTAATTGATAAATTTAATAAGATTATTCTATATTTGGAAATGTACAAACAATCTCATAAACTATTTCATATGATGTTACACAATCCTTTATTTGCATTCTGTAAAAGCTAGAGGTCATAATATAGAATTTGCCATTTTGAGGATCAGCTATTTGAATTACCTTACACACAGACGTGTTTAGTGTTCCCTAAAACACACCATTCTTATGTATTTTCAAACATGCTTTCTGAAGTCAGAATTAAGTGGAACTGAGTGCATTCTCAGCAAGTTTTCAGATGACACCAAGCTGTATGGTGTGGTCAACATGCTGAAGGGAAGGGATGCCATCCAGAGGGACCTTGACAGGCTTGAAAAGTGGGCCCATGCCAACCTCATGAAGTTCAACAAGGCCAAATGCAAAGTCCTGCAACTGGCTCTGAGCAATCCCAAACATAAATACAGACTGGGTGGAGTATGGGATTGAGAGCAGTCCTCAGGAGAAAGCCTTGGGTGTGCTGGTTGATGAAAAGCTCAACATGAGCCAGCAATGTGCCACTGCAGTCCAGAAAGCCAACTGTATCCTGGGCTGCATCTAAAGAAGCATGGTCAGCAGGTTGAGGGAGGTAATTTTCCCCCTCTATTCTGCTCTCGTGAGACACCACATGGAGTACTGCGTCCAGTTTTGGAGTCCTCAGCCCAAGGACGTAGACCTGTTGGAGCAGGTCCAGAGGAGAGCAACAAAGATGGTTAGAGGGCTGGAACGCCTCTCCAACGAGAACAGGCTGAGAGAGTTGGGGTTATTCAGCACAAAGATGAGAAGGCTCTGGGGAGATCTTATTGCAGCCTTCCAGTAGCTGAAGGGGGCCTAAGAGAAGGCTGGGGAGGGACTTTTTGCAAGGGTGTGTAGTGATAGGATGAGGGGCAATGGCTTTAAACTTGAAGAGGTAGATTTAGATAAGATGTAAGGAAGAAGTTCTTCACTGTAAGGGGGGTGAGACACAGGAACAAGTTGCCCAGGGAGATTGTGGATGCTCTATCACTGGATGAGTGCAAGACCAGGTTGGATGGGGTCTTGTACAACCTGGTCAGGTGGGAGGCATCCCTGACCATGACAGGGGGATTGGAACTACGTCTATGGGAGGGCCTACCTTACCCCTTTCACTCCCAGTCTCTGTGTAAAATCATTTCAGCCCAACCCCA
>VZZY01018548.1:0-47936 GCA_013400335.1 Eurystomus gularis | reverse complement strand
CAAGTTATCCATGGGACAGCAATGTGCCCTTGTGGCCAAGAAAGCCAATGGTATCGTGGGGTGCATTAAGAAGAGTGTGTCCAGCAGATGGAGGGAGGTCCTCCTCCCCCTCTACTCTGCCCTAGTGAGACCTCACCTGGAGTACTGCATTCAGTTCTGGGCTCCCCAGTTCAAGAGGGACAGAGATCTACTTGAGAGAGTCCAATGGAGGGCTATGAGTATGATTAAGGGACTGGAACACCTGCCTTGTGAGGAAAGGTTGAGAGACCTGGGGCTTTTTAGTCTGGAGAAGAGAAGACTGAGAGGGGATCTAATTAATGTGTATCAATAGATGAGGGCTGGATGTCAAGAAGAAAGGGGCAACCTCTTTTCACTTGTGCCCTGTGATAGGACAAGGGGCAATGGATGCAAGCTAGAGCACAGGAATTTCCACCTCAACATGAGGAAGAACTCCTTTACTGGCACTCAGCCAAGGTTAACCCACCACAAAGGGTTACAGAGCACTGAAACAGGTTCCCCAGAGATGTTGTGGAGTCTCCTTCTCTGGTGACTTCAAGACTCATCTGGATGTGTTCCTGTGTAACCTGCCCTAAGTTCTATGGTCCTGCTTGGCAGAGGGGTTGGACTCGATGATCTCCAGAGGTCCCTTCCAACCTCTAACATTCTATGATTCTATGATTGTTCATGTGTTTTATAAATGTAATGCATCAAATTCATCCAAATCCTATTGACTTAGTTGAAGTTATAGAAGATTCTGGAAATAAATTTCAGTTATAGAACCACATCTTAAACTGCTGCAGCCATTTTAAGTGTTCTTTGGTTTTAATTTTTTGTTAGTAGTTCTGAAAAAGCTAACGCTTGAAAATTGCTTCAGTTTTCCTGTCCTATTCCTTTTTTTTTAAATTGGCTTAGTTAATTTATATTTGTTTCCATAATAACAATAAAGTGGTAGGGTTAAGGAAGAGGTGATTATTCATAGTTTTGTGAGTATGAGGGAAGAGAAGTTTGGCAGCTCTCTTTTAGACCTCCCTGTCAGAGCATATATTGTAAAACTAGTCTGAAATGTATTCAAAGAAGACAAACATAGGAATTGAAATTTTAATGCTTATTGGCAGTGACATTAGTAGACTCAACACAGAATCTGGAGTTTGGATATGCTTTTCTTGTTTTTAACTACAGGGATACAATAACTAACACAGCTTTAATTCCTTCACTCTCTGTGGTATTTTGCTTTAATGGTGGAATATTTTGCTGTCGCCTCATAATCGAAAGAATTCTTTGATGTAAACTGGAACTTGTATTTATTTTAAAAGAGTACAGTAAGTTCACAGCACTATACACACACACACACATCTATGTATTTACTCCAGAGTGCACTCAATAAACCTATATGTGTTTATACCATACCACCTTTTGGAGGGTACTTAAGTAAAACAGTATTTTTTTTCTTCAAAATTACTGTCTCAAGATCTCTTCAAACTGTTTACTTTAGTTGACCTTCCAGATAGAACTGGTCATTTATTCTGCACAGTGAATTTCTAAACAAGCAGGGAAAAATCAAGCAGTAAAATCTGTGAAAGCCATAATTATGCTACATATAGTTGCAGTTTGTGTTTCTGTAGCTTTCTACCTAATTCTGTCACAGAGAAGATGAACCTGCCCATTTCTTCCCAAACCTGTTGATCCCAAGATTGGCATATTTACTTCTGGGCAGTGGGAAGTAGCAACAAAGGCCAGGAGAAGGAAGGGACTTGGACACACTAGTGAGTGGGCAGCAGGAGATGGCCAAACAGCTGCAGTGGGTGGAATGGGTGGCAGCAGTTAATGGAAGCAGACAAAACAGGAAAGGCTGGGTTACCAAGAAGGTTTCAGCATCACAGAAGGGATTTGCATAGACCAGTAGTTCCTGTCCTTTCTGTGGCTGAGATGTACTTTGTCATTGTGTTTCACTTTACTGAGCTCAGCTCCTCCTCTTTCCTTCACTTGAAAATTCCTGCTGTCTCCATGTCCTCAGCCCACCCTGTGGCTGCCATAGCTATCTTCAAAAAGGCCAGGAGGCCTTTTGCCAGACAGTGTTGTTCTGGCAAAATTTATTCCCTTGAGCTCTGTTGCTTATCAATACCATGTTGTTGTCTCAGCGAGAAGAATCACGTATCTCATTGGGAGATGCTAGGAGAGACCATTTTTGTGGCTTTATCTTTCCTATTAGTAGGTTGCTCTGTAGTGGATGAAGATGGTGCTGGCTTCCTTTACCCAGGACATGCTCTGTTCAGAAGCCAGGTTATCTCTTTCCACATCTCAGCAGCCATATTCCATCATGGAGAATGTGCTGCTACAAAAACTAGGTGTCTTGCCACAGGCAGGTAGTGACAGGCATTGAATATATCACAACAGCAAATGGCAGAAAATTGAGCAACATAAAGGCAAACCATAGGATGGCAACAGCAAACATAATATTATCACTGTTGCTCCTAATGGCAAAGATGCTGGCAACAAAATCCACTAGGCTCAGCCTGCCTCTCCTTCTCCACAGCTGTAGTTTTCTATAACTTCCCCATATCAGAATTTTTTTTCTCTCTCAAGAAATATAAGTAGCTTTCAGTTGAAACCCTGGGTCACACTATAATGGCATTTCCCTCAATTTACAAGCACTCACTCTGAGGACTTTACTTACCATTAGATTTTGTGTGGTGCATTATCACTGTTCACTCATAGTCTATTCCTTCAACATCCAGCAGTGTACAGCCTGGCATGGTACATATTCTAGGAAAGTAAATCCGCCTTCCACAGCTGCAGGTGAAACTCAGTTAATAATAAAGCTATACTGGTTTTGATTGGTCTCACAGAAATACTGTTTGGCTATTTATCTCCGTCTCTTTAGATCTGACATAAATGAGAATGCAGTTTCTTGGGAAATGTCATTTTTCGTGTCTGGATTTTCACCCAGACTGCAATTATCACTTGTAATACACGATCTAGACTCTGTCAGTCAGTCCCAGATATCTGAAATGAACTAGACAAAATGATGGACAACTCCTATTCTTTGAAATATCCCTAACCCTAACGACCCTAACCCCTAACCCTAACCCTAATGACCCTAAGCCTAACCCTAATGACCCTAACCCTAACCCCTAACTCTAGCCCTAACCCTAACCCTAACCATAACCCTAACCCTAATGACCCTAACCCTAATGACCCTAACCCTAACCCTAATGACCCTAACCCTAACCATAATATTTAACCCTGACATTTAACCTTGCTTTATCTCCATTTGAAAAAGCACAAGAATCTACTGACAGAAGAGAAGAGACGGAAAGAAAAGTTGTTTGGCTCAGAGTTTTGCTCTTTCTCAGTCAAGCATTGAAAACTGTTGCCAAAGTACACTGAGAGTTAGGGAACAGCAAATTTGTGCAATTGAAAACAGTTATGTAAATTGAAATGCCAAATTTCCTGTGCCAGATGCAATATGAATTCACTGTAGGGCAAGAACTATCATTAGACCTCCCTAGGAAAGGAACTAGAATAGCAAAGTAATGACTTCAGGGTAATATGCTGATGTTATTTGAAAGTTGGGATTGGGATGCAAACATTTGTGCAGCATTTTGCTTTACACAGTGCCTTGTTAATGCATCTGGTATTCATTTTAATAGCACTAATCCTAATGGGTTCATTTAGTACTCATGTGGATGTCATATGCACTTCCTGTAGGTGTTGTGCCGTGATGAAGTACTGGTTACTGGATACTTAAAGTGTTACCACATTTCCTTTGATTATGTAAATTTTTTCATAAGCTGTCACAATAAAATTCTTCCTGGTATTTGTTAGCAGAAGCAGCTGGATGTGGAGACCATTGTATCAGCAGTATTTGAATAATATCATGGCCAGAGGGATGCAAGCCTAATAGATAAAACATTCCGTTATCCTGGCAGTAAGTGGAATTTGAAAGTGTTTCAGAAAAGCAATCTTGATTGCACACAGGAATAGAGCAAATGGGCAGGTTTTGTCAAGCTTTTTTTAAAAAAGGCTATCAGTCAGCATTCACTTTATCCAGAAGAAATTTGTCTTCTGGCTTTTGTGTGGAGCAAGGGATATGAGTGGGGCAGTGGGGCACTGCATTTTATTCAGCAGGATGCTTGCTCTTCAGAAATTAGTTTGCCTGTCCTATATGTTTATGTAGTTCATAACAGTATTTATTCAGGAATAAGCATTGTCTTGAAAGCTTTCCAAAAGCCTTCCTTTATAACAAAATAACTAAGTCTTGCAAAGTTATTATCTTCATGTTTCTCAGTGGGGGTATTAGGTTTTTATTGCTGTTTTTGTTGATTTGGGTTTTTTTCTACAGGATAGCTTAGGAATGTCTGACAGAATGAAATCAGAATGGACTGGGACATTTGGTTATATGGTTTGAATTATTACTAGACTTAGAAAAGCACTTCTTTGGTAGAGTTGTTTGTCTCACAAATCATTGCATGTGATGTGCAACACAGTACTTTAAAGTTAACCCTATTGAAATTCTGCTACTTCTTATCCACACTGCAATAATAAGCCCCTTCAAAAAGAATGCTTCATAACCCTGTCCTTGTCCAACTTGTCATTATTGTAATATACAGTCTGCCACTAAGCTGGAAGAGTAAGGCTTCAGATCAATATTGAGATAACACAGATTCAGAATACTGCACGCGAGGCTGGGTCTTAAACATTTTAATCTGATTCAGCTTCATCTGATTTTTCACACTTACTTTCCCCAACTCATCCATCTGGTTCTGGTAGAAATGTAAGGATGTTACCTTGTTAACGTTGGTAGTGTATAAAAGCCTATTGAATGCTCACAGCAAAACAAAGTCCTCTGAAAGGGTCAAGAGAAGATAGAAGTCTGCTGCTCCTGTTCTCCATGTCTTCCAACAATTGCACTAGCTTGTGGAGGAGACAGGGATGGTTTTCAGAAGGGCTAGCATAAAGTAAAGTTATTCTGGCACTCTATCCTTAGCCAGCACTGGGTGAAAAACAGGTATCTGCAATGGCAGAAAAAAACATGGATGCACCTATGAGGTTTTTTGGTGGTTTAGTTTGTCTGTAGGAGGTGGTTTAGCTTTGCAGTTAGCAAAATTATTTGTCAGCAGCTGCCATGTGTCTAGCAGGAGTCTCTGTGGGTATAGCTGCACCAGAGTACCTAGAGCTGTGGAAAACCTTCTAGCAAGATTGTAAGTGCCAGCAATGGAAAAGTTATTGAAAGCAGGACTTAAAAACCCGCATACTGACAGGAGCAACCTGCAGCTTCTCAAGGCACAGTGTGTGTCAGGCAGATGAAATCACCATGAAACAGATTCCTTCCCTTTAAATGCCCACAATATTGCTTATATAACATAATACTAAATGTGAATTCTACTGTTTTTGTCACTGTGTGACTGCTAAGACCTGAGCTGTTATTCATGGAGTCACTCAATTTTCTATTTGTTGGGGGTTAGATGTGCTTTCTGTTTGTTCCTTTTTACCTATAGAATTTTTGTTTTTCCATAAGCTGCTAGGATACTGATGACTGGATGCCTTGGAGGGGGCAGGGGCCTGGGGAAGAAGGTATCTGGGCGTTTCTCGTGGTGGGAGGACAGAGATACCGCGAGATTTGGGCAGATAAAAGGGGGGGCAGAGGCAGCTGCTGGCTGTCTCTTGCTCTGGGCTTCGTAGGAGGAGGGTCGCTGATTTTGCTACTGTCGCCGGCCTTCTTTCTTCCCCCCCCAACCTTCGCCCGGAGCTGTCCTCTCCTGCCGCGAGGTGAGCCATTGACTGGGACCGCATTAACATCTGCCTTACTCAGAGGGGTGCCCGGGATTCCGCTCCCTGCCCTGTTGGAGCCGGGCTGCCGCAGCCCTGCCCCTGCCGCTCGTTCGGCACTGCTCTGGGCTTTCGCCTCGCACCCCCCGCCTGCCGAGGCGTCCTGCCGCCCCAGCTCGCTGCTCCCGAGAGCCCCGCCGGACCGCCGGGACCGACCGCCCCGGGGAACCGGTGAAGCCGAGCCTCGCTTTGTGCCCGTCTCGCCGCCATTGCCACGTGTCTGCCGGAGCTCGCGGCCACAGCGCCCCCTGCAGCCGCGGGGGCATCATCGCGCCTGCCCTGCCCCCCCCATCGCACCAGCCGCTTCTTCCCCCCCGCCGACCGTGACCATCACTGCACTGAAGGGAAAGCGCCTCAGGCCAGAGGGCTGGGACCGGGTTCTTTCTGACTCTGCTTTGCCGTTAATGTTTATATTTAGTTATTGTTCACTTGCTTTAATATATATATACTAGTAAAGAACTGTTATTCCTACTCCCATATCCTTGCCTCAGAGCCCCTTGATTTCAAATTTGCAATAATTTGGAGGGAAGAGGTTTATATTTCCTATTCCAAGGGAGGTTCCTGCCTTCCCTGGGGGACACCTGTCCTTCAAACCAGGACACTATTCAGAAAGGGGAGTTAAGTGGAGTCTTGCAGGACTGAAATGAGTAGTTTATGTTCTCTCTGATCATACCAGTCTTCTGAGCTTATGATCTTCTACAAGCTCATAGAAGGGTGGTCCTTCTGAAATTTAGGTATCACCCTTGTACTTTTGAAGTCATAAAACTCAGACTGCCTTGTGTTGTGTCTTTTTTGCTAAAGTAAATCATGCTGTGAAAAAATGTATAATGCAGATATAGCAGCTGATGACCAACCATATAATCCACAGCTAATTGATTCATATTGATTTGGGAATAATGGCTTTTCTTAATATGATATGCCTCTCTTACAGAACTCCCCTTCAGGGTAAAGGATAAGTTCCACTCACCATTTTCTATATATCTTTTTCTCCCCTTTCCAACTCCTGTCTTTCTATCAGTCCATGTCAAAATACTAGAAAGCAAATATAATATAAACAGATATCTATGGAGACACCTATGGCTTTGCATAACTGTTTTATGATCGCAAAACCTCCCACCTGCCTCTCCCGAAATAACACATTGTAGTCTTCATTCAAGGAGTATGGTTACATTTTCACATGAGGGAATATGTTATTTCCCATGACACTGTGCAATATTATAGCATTGAAATAATAAGATATTATTGCCTGTTAAAAATCACTTTTTACCTCTAGGCTACTTTTCACCTTCTTGGGCCCCTGGAAAATAGCTAAGGTTGTAGAGGGAATTTTGCATAGCTCACATGGTTTATAGATTATACTCTCAGAAAGGAAATATTGGAATGTACTTCTCTTTTTTTTCCCTGAGTTACAGCCTGGGTCACCTGTTAATGGGCTGCTGCCAAAATTACCTTTGACTTAAAATATGTGAAGTTAATAAAGTAATTTCTCACCACTGAATTTTGTTAAAATTCTTTCGAGAGAAGGGACCTTCCTTTGCCTCTTTCGTCTTCCTTTCTGTTCTTATCTATCTGTGAAAGTGATACCAAATAAAAGATCTTCCCCATCTTCACTTACTTGAGAGCACTTGAGCAAAACATTATTTCCATAGAGGAAAGTGTCTTGGATATTTTTGTCATCCTCAAGACTTGTTGTATCATAAGCATGCTGGGCCCTGACTGATAGGTTTCCTTTGCAGGCCTGTGTTTCAGTATTATGTCCCAGTTCATGCAGATTGAAGCAAAACTGGTGTTGTCAGTAAATCCTTTTCGTTATAGAGTACTGCTTCTCACTTGAGGTACGTTGCTCTTCTTTGGAAAACACATTACCAGACTCTCACAGAGCTAAACAAATATATGCTATGTGCTATATGTTAAGAACGGTTATTAGCCATTCAGACCCCCATAGTATCACTCCTTTTTATAGCACCTCTAGTGATATAAATAACTTTCCTTTCTTGGGGCAATTAAAAAAAACCCAAAACTTTACTTATAGTATGTACTGCAATTAATTCCTGGTATTATCAACTTCTCCTACTTAGACTGTCAAAAGACCTCTTTGGATGCCCAGATCGAAGCTAGTTTTCCTTGCTTCCACCACAAAGTTACTGGAGTAGAATGGACAAAGTGTATTATTAACTATTTGTAACACAGATTCATTACACGCTGTGATCTGGACTTGCAATGTGGATCAAGGATGACAGCTTTTTATTGCATACCTTTTATCCAAGTATTTTTCTCACCTGTCTGGTGTTTGCATTATTAAATACCAAGGTGAGAGATTGACAGGTATCCAAACTTTGTCAGAAGAGAGAATCTTGCAGGAATTCCGGCTGCCTCAAAGCAGCAGCGTTTACAACTTGCTGCATGTGGTTTTTGGCACTTCTTTAAATGAACTGCTATGTAATTCTTTGGGAAATATGATGAGTCACTGATCATCAAAAGGAAACCACAGGGTCAGGCAAAGACTGGACAACTCCTTTGTGTTCTAGCTTTACTCTAAAGATCATAGCACATGGGTCTTTTGACTGATGTACCTTTTTTAGTACTTCAAACAGAATAGAGTAACTGTGTATCTATTTTATGAACCTAGGTGTCTATTTAAGTTATTATAATCTGTGGCATATATGACATAATGCTTGTCTATAGATGGCCTTAGGAAAAGCCTTTTTTAATCACAGGAAAAATATCGGCGTTCTTCAGGACATGCTGTATTGTAACTATTGCTTAGTTCACTCAGCAGTATCAAGTTTTTTCTTTACCTGTTACACATAGCAAAAATAGCTACACTTCTCAAGTCAGAAAAACCCGTCAGAGTAGCAATCTGCAGCTGAACACTACTTGCACACTTATCAATGATCTATACTAAACCAACTGAGAAAGGTAGAATTGAGATTAATCTTCTCTGTTCCTCTTTTCTGGCACTCAGATTTTCAGTTCCCATGATTGTTATCATTATCTCAGGAAGGTATAAGTTACTATGATGTGAAATAGCTATGAATTATCCAAGGAATCTTTTTTTGTCCAAACAACATCATAATCTTGGTGCTATCCATTCTGGTGGCATCAGAAGTTTCCTGGTTGTCTTCACTTGGACATAAGTTGAAAATTTTTTGAGCAGCATAATTATTGAATGTAACATTCAAAAAGCTTTTAAATCCCTAGACCTGAATTTTATCCAGACTTTGGTGTGTACAGCATAACACAGTACATGTTCATCATATCATTTACTGGACTGCTGTGTGACCAAGGCAGGACCTCCCTCTTTGAGGTGGTTTATCTGGTAATTTTAATGTATTTGTCAGCTTCTTCAATGACATTTTGCATTTCTTTTTCTCTGTAGGAAGAATATATGTGTATGCACACATGCATTTCCAGTTTCACCTTCACAAACTACACTTATTGCAAAGGTAGTCTCACAAACCTGGATTAAGAAAGGATATTAACAGCTGGTGCTTTAAAGCTTCTGCTCTCCTTCATTATGGGTCATTTGGGAAATTATACTGACTGGTTCATTGCAAACAGCTGTGTTTGTAATAATAAAAATGAAAAAAAGGCAAGTTATGTCGGCATATATCCATGTATGCCAGTAAAAGCATAAGTATGTGCTAGTTACCAGATGTGTAAGTCAAAACTGTAGTACTTCAGTTAGCTTTGGGTTATATCTATGTTCCTAATTTTAGGATGATAGTGTTTCCTACAACTTAGATACTTCAAAATTAGGAAGAAAGGTCTCAGCTCAATAAATCAATATGAATGTGGAAATGGATATTAATCTTATAAATGTAATAAATAATAGCTATTGCTGTTGTTAATGTAGTCGGTAGTCATAATTTGTTGAAAGAACCAAAAAACTTACATTGATCATTTTTCAGTCCTTAGTTGAGAAGATAATGAAAAAATAATATTTTGCAAAAAAATCTTTTCTTCCAGACCTCACCAGGAATCTGAATTAAATAGATGTTAATTTAAAACGTAAAGGTGAGACAGGACAGAAAATGAGGATATGACCAAAGCATGAGATACAGCATCATGTGGAGGTTATTATTGTTGAACTGGTAGTGGGAGTAAGCGGCTGTTTCAGCCTTACTCTGAACCTGGCCTGATTGGATTTTTTTAACCAATTAATTTGGATAGATAATGAAACAGAAATAGCCATGCTATTCAGACTCATAGTAAAATTTGGGTTGTAAACGACCTCTGAAGATCACAGTGTCCAAAATCTTGCTCAAAACACATCTAAATTCAGGCTGTCCATGGCCTTGTTCATTTAAATTTTGAAAATGTCATTAAAATAGTTTAGAAAGAAAGGAAAAAGTGTTTTAATTCTTCTTTCTGAAGTCTTCTGGTTTCTTTGATAACAAAAGAGAAAATTTGTAAGCATCAGCGTATCAGGAAAAAATTGCCTTTATTTTTTTCATGTTTTTATTTAAAAAGTGACAAACAATAACCTCAGCAAAAAATAAATATTTTCTACAAAATCTGTTTGTATTTTACTATCTTCATTCAAATAGAACTAAACTTCTTGTTTTCCAGTTAGTTTTTCTGAGAACTGCCAAGTAAAACCACCAAAAAACCTTTTATTTCAAAACCAACAGTAAGCACAGTATTTATATGTCATAAAGAAGCAACAAATAACTAAAGACATTTTTTCTTTGTTTTCATTTGTAAGAGAACAGTAAATTAAGTATAATGAAAGCCTGAATGCTTTTCAGTAGCATGGGTTTTGAACATAGGTGCATAATTC
Organism: Eurystomus gularis; assembly: GCA_013400335.1. Classification (NCBI taxonomy): domain Eukaryota; kingdom Metazoa; phylum Chordata; class Aves; order Coraciiformes; family Coraciidae; genus Eurystomus; species Eurystomus gularis. Next base: position 37,324 of record VZZY01018548.1, on the reverse strand, counting down.
TGTTTTTGAGTAGACCTGTATAGAACAGTCTGTGCTTTGACTGAAGTGTTAATTGTTATTTTAGTAGTGAAAATAATGAACTTGCAGGAAAATTGTCGTGGCAGATTTATATTAATCACAGGAGATGGATATGGTTAAAGTGAAACAAACACAGAAGCATTTTTATAAGCTTGCAGTTTTCATAAGCTTGAAGTTGTGGGAGTGGTGGAATGGTGCAATGCAGGATTGCTGAAGTGAGCAGGGAAAATAAAATAATCTTCCTCTTCCATAACAAATAATATGCTAGTATGTACTTGCTGATGCTAATTCATGGCATTGGAGAAAAAATTAGGAGCCTGACAGATCTTCAAAGCTAACTTCCAGGTTAGAACTCCTTCCTGGCACTCAGTGAGTCTCAAGCCTTTTTGATGATTCCCTTGGGATGGGAGTAGGGAGGAAAAGCATAATCTATTCAGTCTCCACTGACTCAGTTCACTCATGTAAGTGAAGACCGGATTTTGTTCTGCCTAGTTTCAAAACATCCAAGGCCTATTTTGAATTTATGCATTTGGGCATGTGGTCTCTGCACAATGGCATGTGTGTTGAACTTGTTGCTGTGTATTCGTGACACGTCCAGCTGCATCCTGTACTGTCATAGCACAGGTCACTGGTGACTGCCAATTAAAACACATTGCTTGTGCATACTGCACTGAAATGTGTTGGGATGAAATACTGAAGTTTCTTCTGTCCTGAACTGTAAACTGTAAGGAGCTGGTATGCAGTAAAGCATGCAGAGTACACTTCTGAATGTTCAGGTATGTACAGTTTTTTTTCATCAGATACAGTGCTGCTGCAGCTCCCTGAGACAGCTTTCCTAAAGCACAGAGCACCTTGTTGAACAATGAAGAAGGCAGATATTTTCTACAATGGTTTCCCTGGAGTCACCACTTTCTTTATTCTTGCTTCTTTCCCATATTGTACAAATATGCCGTGAACACACGAGCTCCCACTGCAGGAAGAGTCTTGAAAGTCTGTCGTAGTTTCTTCTGGTTTTGAGGAAACTGTTCTCCTTTGAGATTTATGACCTGGTATTCAAGGTTCAGAAACTTGCTTGTTATTTTTCCTTGTTGTTTGATGTAATTTAGTAGAATAACTCTTTTTTCCTAGGAAAAGTGCCTTGTCTTGGATGTGTTCCCTTGGAAAATAAACTTATGCTAGTATTTGGGAAAGCTGGAAATAGGATGGCTTTGTTCTGAGGACTTTTCATCCTCTGATATCAACAGAGATTTCTTTAGTGGTTATCATTTGGCAGAAACTAGGGGTTATTCTTTCAGCCATACTGTCATATTTCTTAGAAATATAAAAAGCCATGTCAGTTAAGCTGTTGCAAAAGTTTTTTTGGAGTGGTGTTTCATTTGGGGGTTTTGCTGGTTGGAGGGACTTATTTCTTCTTACATTGTTGTGAACATAGGTAGCCAGATTTATTGCTAGCTTCTCTCCACAGAGATAAAACTCTCTCTTTTCCTCCCTCTTTTCCTTCTAGCAGGTCACACAGAATTATATCAGACAGTAAGTTTATGGTGTTGTTTTCCAAGTTCAGGACATTTTGGACTTACTTAAATATTCCTTCTCCCTGTTTAGCCAGCCAGCACAAGGTAAAATAATATACTGCCCTTGTTTGTAGGGCACCAGCTCCCTAATAGATTCTGTGATGGCATGATGAAGTTGGGATGTGATCCTTGCTGGAAATACATTACTAACCAGATGTGCCTCTTACTGCCAATAACATTAAAATAGTAGGTCCAAATGGAAAGGTGAGAAGAAAAGAAAAATAGGTATATGATTTTTTAGTACAGTTACATTTGTACCATTTCACTTCATATCAATAGTTTTTTTGTTTTCAATTTTAGTAAACGTGAGCCACATGGTGACAATTTTGACCCCCCTTAAATAAAATTGAGATTTTGGGCTTCTGTGTTCTTCATGTTTTATTCCCACTGGATGGATCTGGAAATTTGACTGTGATTCAAAAAGGACACCAAATCCTCTTATTTCATTGTCTTGGGAAGAGGCATGATTATATTATTAACCATTAGCAAAGTAATGACCATTCCCACAATGCCACTGTATTTTATAGTCTTCATATTCAAATTCCATGTGGGTCAGATTAGTTTCTAATACATTGCTCCAAAAAGCGCAAAGGAGAAAGAGTGAAGAAAGCCAGCCAGGAAATACTGAGCTCATATATTATCATTTGAATCTAATTATTGTTCAAGGGGTGGCGTAAATTATGATTCCATATCTCTGTATGCTAGCTTTAATGTTTTATCCCAGCTACTAGGTATTCCGTGTGGGTTTTTAAGTATTTCTCTACCTCAAGGTAGTTGGACAACACTTTCTTTTTTAGACCTAGTCACGTATCTCAGCATCCATGACATTTTCTCTGCATAAGATGTCTCTTTCCACAGAGATGGCCTGGTCCCCCTCCACTGGTGGTATATGCTCATAGACCACAGACACTGTATTCAGAAGGTAAATCTATAGCTGCAATGCACAGCTATCTTCATCTTTCTTCTCTACAGGTATTAGAGAAACAAGAGTGTTGAGCATGGTTTGAGAAAACCTTGCCCGTTTTCGTAACTGCTGAGAAGAAAATCTCTGTGAGAGGACTAGGAATGTTTGGTAACATTAGACCAGAAGGTATCTGCTCTGTGTAGTTCAATTAGATGCTTCTGTGCATAAACCGAAGAGGCATGTAGTTGTGTTTGCCAGATAATGACTAATTTTTATAATTTAACACTCATTTAATAGTCTTTTTATTAATAAGGTGTGATTATTAGTTTTTAAAAAATATTTCATTAAAGTCTGCTAAGTTTTCCTTATGTCATATGAAGCAGCTGGCAAGTCCCCCTTGTGAAGTGCTGGGGCCTGAGCCGTGGACCCCGAGTTGGAGTTGGCCTGTGAATGAGTCACAGCCTAGCAGAATGTTTTGTTTTCCCCACTGTCTTCATGTTCCAGATGCAGAACCTGGCCCACCTCTGTCTCTGTGGCCCTGTCCTCTCCCAGATGGTTGTGGCTGGGGTGGTGGGTGAGGCCAGGGCTATTTTAACCAGGAGCCAAATAGTCAGAGGGGCTTCCTGTTGGGGCTGATTGCATCTTGCTGAGCTGTCTTGGTGGTGTCCTTCCATGTGAAGGGCCACTGAGGGAGCCATCTCTGTCCGTTGTGTCCAGCAGGTGATGCTGACACCACAGTGGGCAGTGGAGGAGCTGGGCCCACAGGAACCTATGGCAGGACCGTCTGAAAGAAGACTTATGAGGGGATGTTGCTGAGTTCAGCATTGGCCTGTATGATCAGGCAACAGATGGCAGCATAAAGTGATGATGGCTGAACTAGCACAACACCCTTGTCAATTTGTGTCAACACTTTTCCTGATTTTTCAGTTTATATAGTGAAAGTTCACTTCTTTGTTCACTCTCACACTACTCTAGCTCTAGTATTGTGAGAGATTTACTTGGTCAATGTTTACTTCTAGAAATGATTAGCTCTTTTACTATCTTGGTGCTTGTGTACGTTGATGCATTTTCTCCCTACTTAGGAAATCCTCCCCTTTTTTAAATGTTGCATTTGCTTGTTAGCCAGCCACTCCTTTTCAAAACCAGAGTAATCAGCTTGCTTCTAATGACCAGTTCCAAAGCACTGCATAATAGTTTTCTTTGGGTTTTTTGGTATCGTTATTTGATTAAAATGGAAACTTGATTACTACCAAATATTGACAAAATATCAGAGCTTTAAGTAAATTGTAATTAATTTTTCTCAGCTCTTCAAAGCTGTTGTCTTGCAAAGCAACAATTACTGGTACACAACTGGACCAAAGTACCTTTGAAGAGATTACAAGGGAAAATAACCAAACTGCCATGTGTCATATTCTCCATGATGAACACCACAGAGTCTGCAGCATATAACAGTATGAAAGATATCACAGAATCACTCCGGTTGGAAAAGACCTTTAATATCATTGAGTCCAATCACTAACCCAACTCTACTGTGTCCACCACTGAACCATGTCCACTGGCCCCACAACTTCATGTGCTTTAAATGTCACCAGGGATAGTGATTCAACCACTGCCCTGGACAGCCTGGTCCAGTGCCTGACAACCCTTACACCATGTGTCTGAGGGTGTTGTCCAAATGCTTCTTGAATGTTGTCAGGCTTGGTGCCAGTACTGCTTCCCTGGGGAGCCTGTTCCAGTGCTCCACCACCCTCTGGGTGAAGAACCTCTCCTAATGTCCAACCTAAACCTCCCCTGGCACATCCTCTTGGGTCCTATCATTGGTCATCAGAGAGATCAGCACCTGCTCCTCCCCTTGCCTAATGAGGTAGCAGTAAGCTGCAATGAGGTCACCCCTCAGTCTCCCCTTCTTCAGGGTGAACAGACCAAGTGACTTTAGCCACTCCTCATACAGCATCTGCTCTAAACCCTTCACCAACTTTATGGCCCTCCTCTGGACACTTTCTAGTAGCTTTATATCCTTTTTGTACTGTGGCACCCAAAACTGTACACAGTACTTAAGATGGGGCCATACCCGCGCAGAGTAAAGTGGGGCAATCACCCCCTTCAACCAGCTAGCAATGCCGTGCTTGATGCAAACCAGGACTTGGTTGGCCCTCCTGGCTGCCAGGGCACACTGTTGGCTCGTACAACTGTTCCTTTGCATGAAGTGGGAAGAGTGAGGTATAATCACAGATAAAAATCTTCATCTATTATTTAGTCCCACAGTATTTAGTGTGATTTGTATGCATGTCTTCCTCTCTTAAAAATTTGGCTTGTAAATACAAAATGCTATAAGGAAGACAATCTACATGCCTTCCATAGCCCTTCACATATGGCTGAGTCAATATATAGAGAACTAAGTAAAAGCATTTTACTCCCTTTGAAGGAGTGTTATATATTCAAACATAAAGTAGCAAAGTAATAAAAATCTCCCTCTACCACAATCCAAAGTTTATTTTTAAAAAATACTTGGATTTTTAAAATCTGAGATTTAAAATATACTCATGTATTTAGTCGAAGTCTTTCACTCTGGAAATAAAGTATCTCTCTTGGACCATGTCAAAAGTTGAGCTTGAAATGTTATTCACATGTATCCATAATTTGTTGGTTGAATGGGTGAAAATAAATTAAAATAAATAATAGAACTCCAAATAAACATACTTTTTGTCTGCCTGAGTTCTGCTTTTTTTTATTTGTTTTGTTTTGTTATGCTGGCAGGTAAAAGGAATTCTTTTACAGATGTTGGCAATACAGTAATGCATTGAGTGGTAAAACTAAATATGGAAAATTGCTCCATAGCACAGAAAGAGTGAAACTGGAAATTGTTTCTGTGACGTTATGCTTCCAGTAAAGTAATATTCCATATGAGCCTGTCTGAAAGCTTTAGTTTTGTTGTGCAGCTTTTAAAAATGAATTACACAAAAGAAGTGTTTGTTTAGATACTTGTCATTGTGAACAAACAATGTGTGAACTTATTTTAAATTGCTTCACACTGGATGAACTTACTAAAAGCATTGGTGATGATCAAGATTAAAAGTGTGAAAGAATGAGAGAAAAAAACTGTTAGGAAAATTAGTTCATATAAGGATTTGATTTTTCTACTAGATGCTGCAAAACATCTGACTGTTCTGAGATATCTTAAGTAGAGCCATGCTTTGTTTGTTTGCTTTATTACTATTTCTAATGTCCAGTATCTCCATGTTTTGCAAAGGAGCACCTCAAGAGTTTTTCAAACCCTTGTCCATGAATGCAGCTGTCTCATCACTTAGAACTGTTGCTGACTGGAAGAACTGCCTCTTGACATCCTGATGTCTGAACACATTCTTGGCAGGAGTTGTTTCAAATGCAGCTTCTACGTATTTGAGGAAGCACTAAAGACATACTGAAAAATGTCATTCACAGCTTAAAAGTGAGCTGTGTAACAACCCCACGTACTAACAAGTGAAACCACACTGGGAGTTGCAAAGAAGAAACTATTGACAATATTGTTGTGGAATCTAGCATGGTAGTTTGTCCTGGTTTGAAGGACAGGTGTCCCCCAGGGAAGGCAGGAACCTCCCTTGGAATAGGAAATGTAAACCCCTTCCCTCCAAATTATTGCAAATTTGAAATCAAGGGGCTCTCAGGCAAGGATATAGGAGTAGGAATAACAGTTCTTTACTAGTATATATATATTAAAGCAAGTGAACAATAACTAAATATAAACATTAACGGCAAAGCAGAGTCAGAAAGAACCCGGTCCCAGCCCTCTGGCCTGAGGCGCTTTCCCTTCAGTGCAGTGATGGTCACGGTCGGCGGGGGGGAAGAAGCGGCTGGTGCGATGGGGGGGGCAGGGCAGGCGCNCCCGGGCACCCCTCTGAGTAAGGCAGATGTTAATGCGGTCCCAGTCAATGGCTCACCTCGCGGCAGGAGAGGACAGCTCCGGGCGAAGGTGGCGGGGGGGGGAGAAAGAAGGCCGGCGACAGTAGCAAAACAGCGACTGTCCTCCCACGAAGCCCAGAGCAAGAAAGAGAGCGCAGCTGCCTCTGCCCCCCCTTTTATCTGCCCAAACCTCGCGGTATCTCTGTCCTCCCACCACGAGAAACTCTCAGACACTTTCTTCCCCAGGCCTTTGTTCTTTCTTAAGTATCCAGTCATTAGTATCCTAGTAACTCATGGGAAAAAATTCTATAGGTAAAAAGGAACAAACAGAAAGCAAATCTAACCCCCAACATAGTTGCCTAAGGCTAAATATGAAACTCTTGAAAAAAAGTAAGCTGGTGTTACAGAAATTATAGGACTATATAGGAATTGTAAATATCAGAGGGAAAAAAAGGAGTTTGTTTAGGAAGTAGAACAAAGCACCTCAGCTTCTGCAAATAAAGACACATTAGAAACTCAGCAGACAGTGTGAAATTTGTAAGTCTTTTTTGATGGAATTGACATAGCAAATGAATCAGTGCTGGCTGTTTTCTTGTTTTGTTTTGTTTTTCAATATTTATCTAAATAGTTCTGAAAACTATTACCTCATTACTTTCCAAATCTCCAATGAGATTTCTTTTTCATGAGACAGCTTTACATAGAGAGCTGAAACTGTTCTGTGTAAAAGTTGAGAGTGCAAGTTCTTGGCTTAGAAACATGGGCAGAGGATGCTGGAATGATTAATGTGGCATTAAGAGGCAGTTCATAAGTGTGTGTATGAGAGAGTAAGTTTTTGCCAGAATTACATGGTGCCTCGCACTTCGCCCCTTACGCTTCATCATATGAGCTGTTTGAGGGTGTTGAGTCTGTAAGCAAGCACGACTAGACTCTCCTACTGTTTTTTTTCATACCAGTCTCCTATGTGTCTTTTGGTCAGTCATATCTTTTCAGGGTGACTTAGTTTCACTATCCATTAGCAATGTCACAGTCACAGCTTACCTTTTGTTCCTATGTTTCATAGAATTATAGGATAGTTTGGGCTGACACTATGTTTAACGAGACACTGTGTTTGACAAGAAAAACACCTTCTATTCGGGTGAAATTGTCCTGAGCCAGAGAGCCTACACAAAATCTAAATATTTCATCTGGTTTCTGACTGATAGGCAAGATCTGACTCAGATCTTCTTTAGCTGTTTTAGTTCTTTCTTCTGGAATTATTTTTTAAATAACATCTCCTTGGAGATTATGGGCTTGTCAACATGGGCCTTATAAATGTTCTTGGGGTGTTGTAGTTCATCTGTGTGAGAACTCATATCAGTCCAAAACTTGACACAATAGGTCTGAGCCTTTGGCTTTGCACTGCCCTACTGCTGATTGCATAATTTATTCACAAAACCTCCTAGGTTCAGCTGGCATCAGAGAGTTACAGTGTACATTCAGCCTGGGTAAAAAATGAATTTTGTGAAAAATAGATGTTTGCTTTAATAAACTGCATTAGTGTTTATCTAAAGACACTCACTTTTGAAGTTAGTGAATTAGCATGAATTTTCATTCTAGGATCATTTTATTTAGGGCTCTCTTGTTTCTCTGAAGTGTTGAAACCTCTCTGCTTTCCTGAACTGTTAAAGTTGTTTTATAGAATACTACAGGAGTACAATAGAACAAGAATAATTTGTTGCAGACGTGCATATTTATAGTTTACAGTAACTTTTATTATCTGCACTACTACATTATAAAATCACAGAATGTTTCAGGCTGGAAGGGACCTCTAGAGGTCATCTAGTCCAACCTCCCTACACAAGTAGGGACATCTACCTAGGTCAGGTTACTCAGAGCCTCATCGAGCCTGACCTTGAATGANCCTTCAGGTACTGGAAGGTCGGTATAAGGTCCCCCTGGAGCCTTCTCTTCTCCAGGCTGAACAGCCCCAACTCCCTTAGCATGTCTTCATAGGAGAGGTGCTCCATTCCCCCTAATCATTTTCGTGGCTCTCCTCTGGACATGCTCCAACAGGTCCACATCCTTCTTGTGTTAGAGGCTCCAAAACTGGACGCAGTACTCCAGGTGAGATCTCACCAGGGCAGAGTAGAGGGGCAGAATCACCTCTCTAGATCTGGTGGCCACACTTCTTTTGGTGCAGGCCAGGATGAGATTGGCCTTCTGAGCTGCAATTGTGCATTTGTGGCTCATGTCCAACTTTTCATCTACCAATACCCCCAAGTCTTTCTCCACAGGGCTGCTCTCTACCTTCTGATTACCTTCTGAGCACGCAAAGTGATGTCCAGAGCCTCCTTACTAAACACTGGTAATTTGGTCAGTCTATTTTCACTAGAATCATGGAATCATAGAATCATTCAGGTTGGAAAAGACCTCTAGGATCACTAGGAGGATCTCTATTTTAAAAAAGGATGTGACATACAAGTGTGAAAGAGATGAGACTGAGAGATGAGCTATCTTCTCTATTTTGAAGAAGATTTAGCATTTGACCACTGCAAAATCTGAGGCAACTGTCTTCTGTTTCACTCCCTACTATTTCTAGAATTTCCTCTTTTTTTTGCACCTGGTCTTCCTATGCCACTGGATTCAGCAGGGTGGTGAACCTAATTAGGTGCCCTCACTAAGAAGTGGGGAAAATGCCTGGCTCTGGGCAGTAAATGCACGCTCTCAGCTCTCTAGAACACAGGCTACAAAACAGAAAAGACCTTTAACATGAAGCATAAACAATGTGATAAATCACAACGCAAAGTTGCTTACAGTGGTATTCCCCATTATCTCATACTGGCTTTCCAGTTATCTGAAATCTCCTCCTGCTGTCACTGACAAGAAGGAATTTTGCCAGTGGCATTGATAGGAGACAGTCTGCTTCCACTCTGGTGTGGAAATCAGTCCAACAGTTTCTTGTGTTTTATATAATGCTTTGTCCTGAAAGAGCCCTTGAGCATTTCACAAACTATGAATTCAGTCACAATTTTGCTGCAGTCCTGGGGCAAAGCACAGCCTGTTGTGTTTTTTCCTCCAACACAAGGCAGTCTGAGTTGCAAACAAAAAAGTTACAAACTGATGTTTGGGTTCCTTCTTGCACCCAGTAATCACTTCTTGGAGAAGACTGGATGCCTCAAAAGAGATGTAGGAACCAGAACGGTCAACAGGGAGTTGCATGATTGGTCTAATAGCACAATGCAAAGCACTGCTGTGTTAAATAGTATATCCCACCCTCTCCATCCACACAACTCTACAAAGAAGCTTGCCTGCAACCTACCTTCCAAAAAAGAGAGTGAGTCATTGTTTTCGTTCAAGTGTAGGAAGGCAACTCTTGCAGTAGGACTATCTATCTCAATGGCTCGAACACTGATCCAAGACAGAGTAGAGAGTGGTTTACTTTTGTCTTCACCTTACTGGTGAAGACACCCACATCTTCCAAAAGTGAGCAGTCCCTATAGCTGTTGGCCATACTCCCCTTACTTTTGTTGAAGCTGTTCCACTTTATGGGAATTTGTAACAGATTCGATGGCCCAGTGAGGGGGAACATTATACATAACTTATTTTTTGGACACCTATCAGGGAAAAGGATAGGGTTTAAGTTGCTGCTTTGGAGAGAGTTTGTGTTTTACATAAACCAGCTATTGGATAGAGTATCTGTGCTGACTTTGGAGCAACAACTGAAACTTTGTCTTGCCTCATTTATTGTAGCCATTAACTAAAGAAGCAGAATTCTCTGCTTTTCCTTCACAGTCAATATCAAAATCAGAATTCTCTGCAGTGCATTAAGTATTGGGATTGTTCAAGAATTAGCTTTTCCAGGAACCCTGGCAGATGGTCCTGATGGAGGTCATGGTTTTAAGGATTATGGTTTTGATGTGGCTGATGCTTAGGCATGAAACACCTCCTTTGAATGTGTATCTAAGCAACTGATCCAACTTCACCAAAGAAGTTTGGTCTTCTCACTTCAGAATTCAAATTGAGATTTCTCACACCTCTGAATAATGTTGAAGCATGAGGTCACCCTTCTTCTCCAGCTGTTCCTATCCACTGTTGAAATATGTTATGTCCCCAGTAGGATATGGAGCTTTTTAGCTGTTAAGGCAATACTATACAGAAGGTAGGATATTGTATTTGAAATAGCCTTAGGAATGAAACCATCATTGGTAATTGTGTGAAAAGCAGTTTAGGGTGTCTGATCTTTAAAATGGTTGTGGTCTTAATTTTATGCTTATATTCAAAAGACACCATCATTAAAAGAAAGCAAAACAAGAAATGCACATGTGCTCCTGCCCCTTCACATCATGCTGGGTAGTGATTCAACACTGACTCGAACCTTTCTACTGAAACAGCCACGCTGCTTCCTGCAGCAGGAAAGAACCTCAGGAAATGGGAACCCTACAATTCCAGGCACAAAGCAGTGGCCTCAGGTCCCCTTTGTGCTGTCACAGAATGTCCCATTAACATTACTCAGCATTAGGGACACAACAACTAAGGAACAGTTCATCAGAGAATGCTAATTTAGTGTTTAAGAATCTTTCTTTGTTTTGATGTCTTTTTTTTTTTCCTTAGGAGAGGAAACTACAAGCTGTTCCAAAATGGAAGGGAAGGGATGACAGTGCTTGTAGATCAACCTGAAATATGAGCACCCACAAAATGGTCACTGAGCTGCACAAGGAGAGATAAGAGGCTACGCATCCATAGCTAGGGTATTCAGGTGAGCATGGCCAGTCCTGGACTCGTCCTGCAGGACATCCTCTTTCCATAGTTTAGACATACATGCAGCCTTGGGAGGCCAGTCAGCAACCTATCAGACCTCTATGCTTCTATCCTGGCTCTGGGATTGTCATAAAACTGCACAGGGACATGGTAGCCACTGTAAAGGTGGAGCATGCTTTTCTATCTCACACAAACTTTGTCTAGCTAGGTGCTTTTCTAGGAGCCCAGAAGTTCTTGTTTGAGTGCTATAATTTCTGAAGAAGGCTACCATTTGAAATAGGAGAGCTTATGCTATTTATTTCCTTCAGCAGCTGCATCCTCAAGAAGTGAGCCCTGCTCACTGTCTTGAAAAAACTTTGTAAGCATCTGTTCTCAGGAGAGGATTTAATCCTGAGGGAGTTGAGGCATCTACCTGAGGTGTAGTTCAAGGCTTTAAGCCCCAAATTGCTGCAGGATATTAGATAGATCCTGTGTTTAGTGTTGGCTGCTGGCTCTCTCTAGAAAGATCCCCTTGCCACTACATTGCCCTTCATACCACTACATTGTCATTCTGACTGCTAGTCACTTACAAGGGTCTCAGTACTCAAGCATGAGCTTAGTATATATTTTGGAGGGACAGCATCTAAGCATGAGGTGCTACAGATCTTTTACTTACATGCTGCTATGTCCCTTGTTTGATCTACCATAGGTAACAATATATATATTTAAGCAATTAAGTAGGAGATGGGACTTTTGCCCAATGATTTCATGAGTGACTTTCAGAACATGTCCTCAGTCTGTCATCTGTTTTCTTGGATACCCTACTGTTTATCAAGCTTGGGTCCCGTTCCATATTTTTCAGTCTGGATTGCAAGCTGGTTTAGACAGAGACCATCTTTTCTGTTTGTCTTACGCTTGATACACAGTGAAGTTCTATCCTCAAATCATAGCTAGTAGCAATCTTAATTCTCTACCGGCAGATACCGAGGCTGCAAATGTCGCTGGGATTAAGATCATTTGCCTGTAAAATTTTCTTTAATAGAAACTGAAAACACTTTGCTTTTCAGAGGAAAAAAAGTCACTTTCTAGGATAATGATCAGTGTTAAAAATTGTGTTGGTTGAGAAATAGCAGAAATTCCTCATTGCCAACAGTTTTATTAAGCTGCTGGTTCTTATTCTGGTTAGTGCTGCACAAATGCAGCACAGCACGCTGCAGTTTCAGTGCCTCTCCGTGGTTGCTTATAATTTTATGTAGCAAGTCAATCTGGCTACCGCACTTTCTGTGCAGTCATAGCTTTAAAGAGCTGGTAATGCATCACTAGTGATAACCTCAGCACTATTCCAGGGAAAAGCTGTCAAGATTTTGTTTTCACCCTCTTCTGACTAACTGAAACTTCAGGGCACTTTATAGAACTTTCATGTTTATTCTTTTGATTAGCTTCAGGGCTTACAGTGATGAATATGTGAGTCATTCACTAGTGCAACCATTTAATAAGCTGTTCCTGGATCTGCCTTAATATGAGTCAGAAAAGTACGAGTGTAATGCACTCTGCACTAAGAACTAGTCACCTTATCTGAGAAATTATCATCTTATTGTTTCAGTAAAGGATTAATTTTGATTTGTCTGTGCAAAATGAACATATCATAGAACCATAGAATGGCTTGGGTTGGTAGGGACCTCAAAGATCATCTGGTTCCAGCCTCCCTGCCACAGGCAGGGACACCTCCCACTCGACCATGTTGCTCAAGGCTCCACCCAGCCTGGTCTTGAACACCTCCAGGGATGGAGGATCCACAATCGCCCTGGGTAATCTCTTCCAGTGTCTCACCACCCTCAGAGTGAAGAATTTCCTTCAAATTTCCAATCTAAATCTACCTCTTCCAGTTTGAACACATTACACCTCATCGTGTCACTACAGGCCCTTGTAAAAAGTCCCTCCCCAGCTTTCTTGTAGGCCTCCTTCAGATATTGGAAAGTCACAACATGGTCTCCCCGGAGCCTTCTCTTCTCCAGGCTAAACAAGCCCAATTCTCTCAGGCTGTCTTTGTAGGAGAGGTGTTCCAGCCCTTTAATCACCTTTGTAGCCCTCCTCTGGATCCGCTCCAACTGGTCCATGTCTTTCTTGTACTGGGGGCTCCAGAGCTGGACACAGTACTCGAGGTGGGGTCTCATGAGAGAGGGGTAGAATCACCTCCCTCGACCTGCTGGCCACACTTCTTTTGATGCAGCCCAGGACACGGCTGGCAGTGATATCTGCAGTACATTTTCTGTGGAATTTGTGAGATGGTTAAACTGAAATCTTGTCACTTTCTTTCTGGTCAACTTGCTTTGTTTTACCCTGTTATACCAAAAAAAATAAGACTGTTATCTGAAATTGTATAGTTTAAATGTTCTGCTGTGCTGTTTTCATAGTAAACTTATTAACAGTTTAGTTTTTCCTATTCTCCAGTGTCTTTGAGACTTAACATCTTGCTGCAGCTTTGCTTTATTTTCCCACTGTGTTCCAAACACCTCTGTGAATGTGTTGGGGGATTAATTCTTCATGCTTCTCAGATATTCTATTTTTGTCTAGAATACTCCCATTTTTTCAGGCTCATTAATCTGTTTTCCATCTAATTTTTACTGTCTATGCTGAGAATAGACAGTAAAATTCTCTGAATAGAATTTAATGTACAGAGTTGAGACAGAATGTGAGTGTAAATCTTACTGACAAAGCTTCTACTTCCTTTAAACTGAATGATAATTTAAAATCCTGCATTGTGCCTAATTTGCACCAATGTCATGTAAACTAACTTGTAGCTGTCATGTAAGGTTTTGACATAGTCTTGATTGGTTTAACTCACATTTATAAATAAAGCAATTAAGTGCCAGTTACGGCAAAACTGAATAGTTACACAGAAAATCAAAATAGTGTAGTGTAGCGCTAACACACTGGAAAAGTAGTAAAAGAAAGACTGTAAGGCTGTAGAGATGTGAACAGGACAGGTATTCAAAGACACAGAAGTCATGTATTTGTTGTGTAAATTGTATTGGCTATAAACATTTGCTGATCAATTAATAGCTGTTAAACAATTATTTCTCACTATCTATGTATATTTTCTGAAGTCACTATAAAGCAGTTACAAGAACTTGTTATGAGCAAAATAGTTCAATAATAATTAAGAAATAGAAGTCTCAGTTAAATAGAACAGGAAAAGAAGCCCACTTCTTTAGTTCTATAAGCAAATAAAATGGTAGCTTATGGTTTTACTGTTGAAGAATGAAGTGTTCTGCAGATCAGATGACACAAATTTATTTTAGAAACCTTAGTTTCCAGTTCTGATTTCTTAAAAGGAAAGCCTCAAGTTTAATAGGAATTAGTATAAAATATTAATGGAAGAAGGCAAGTATGTAAGGGAACAAAGAGCAGCTGCTCAAGCAGAAAGTTATCTTAGAGTTATTGAGCAAATGAGAAAGATGGGGTTTGTGTTTTGTGCAGCTGGGCTTGTCCTGTAGTTTGTCTGCCTGTTTTTTACCTAGACTGAATCTTAATAAGGTTAGCTATGTAATTTGCCATAAAATAACAAACTTGGAATTGGAGGCTGCAATATTTTTAGCAATGCCTTACTTTTTCTTTCTGTTAATATTTCCCAGACTCTCCTCCATCTACATTCCCATTAGTCACTACTGCAAGAAAATGAATGGCAACTTGCATTTTTTGAATTTAGAGTTCCACACGCTTTCCTGCACAACTCACTTCACTGACTTCAGAATCATCATATTATTTCATTCCTATTACTTCATTCCAAGTGAATCTGCCATTTCTGCATTTATTTAACATCGATTTTGCTGAGTTGTGGGTGGGTGGAATGAATGGTACCAAAATGTTTAGTTTGTGGTGGTTGGAAGCATTTTCATCATATTTTCCTGTTGTTTTGACACTCTTTGTTTATTTTTTTTTTGTTTTACTTGCAGCAAGTGTGCATAGTCCTAAACTTCTGAGTTGTTTGTGAATTAAATAGTTATTCCATTTTTAGTATGTTTAAGAATCACTTAGAAGCTTTTTAAAGTTTTAATTATGTTTCAGGATTTGTATGCCTGGATAGAAATTAAGGACAGATTGAGGAAAGGACTGCTCTACAGTTTCAGTTAAGCTTTCTTAGTATGTAGAATTTTCCTCACTGCTTCATATTAGGCAAGGGCCAGTGCACAGTGTAAACTGCAAAAGTACAAAAGCAATTACTTACATGCCATGCAACAGTGAATTTCTTACCTAAGTGCTCTTCTTGAGGGCATAGTTGGGAATAGCTAAAACAGAGTAGCCAGTCCTAAATGGATGGCAGTGCTACTTGTGAATTAACTCCTGAGGCAGCATCTGTTCCCCACCCAGCATATTAAGTCAAATCAGTGCACAAGAGTTTCTGCTTTGATGTAACAGCATTAGGAGGAGGGAACAGAGTGTGGCAGCCTCAGTAGTTGTCTCAAACTAAACTGATGCTGTTCATAAATCAGTACTCTTAGAAACGCTATTATTCTGGTAATGTGTTGGAGAAACATGGGATGAATCCCTGTTCTCCAAGAGGCCACTTTCTTGACTGGCACAGATCTTTTCAATCAGCATTCCACTTGGTGATTAGGCCTTCTTAGAAAATCTTCTGGCCAGCTCTACTTACCAGAAGCAAGGTGAAGAAAAGGAAATGTGTTCAAAGTGAGTGGGATCTTTATGAATACCATCCTAATCAAGTTTTTGGCATGTTATGTACACTGAGACAATACATCAAGGGTTCAGAAATGGAGGGAAAAAACTGAACACGTAGCCAGAACATTCTGATTTTTTTTTTCTCCAAAACAAACACAGGTATTTAAAACTGACAAATTTCATCTAGTTCTGCATAATTGGCAGGTGGCCATAGAACATGATGAGGAACTGGAGCAGGAACAGAAGAAAGTCAGCAGAATCTCAAGAGGAAGGAAAAGGAAGAACCTTCTCTTAGACATCAGTAGAAGTGAGTTGTTCATCAGCAGGGAAATGGAGAGGATAAGTGGCTTTTCGTCATGCAAATAACAAGGTAGGAGGGCTGTACTGCAAGGCAGATCTGAGAGAGCTCCATTTAAAGGAGTGTGTGTTAGTGCTCAGTTAAGAGTTCTTTGATTATTAGAAAGGGTGCAAACTATGTCTGGAATTTTCACTTCTACCTTCAAAGAACATTCTCCTTGGCTCAGAATTTTATATTCAAATCAAACCCAAACAGTCTTTGTAGTAAAACAAACCACAATTTGCTTATTTACTAAGAAGGCACACACAAATCTATTTAGTTTGAAAAAGGAGATAGCCTCTTGACTACACTGTTACAGCCTACCAATTGCTGTCTTAATTGCTGCTACCAGTTAGCTTAATTGGGAAATCAACTGTTGATTTACACAATTAATATTCCAAATGCATTTGCATACATAAACATACAGCCTTGATAGATTATTTTTTTTAAAAAAAAAAAAAAGATGTTAGAAACCTACCTAGCCACTTTGTCTGGTGGTCTTGATTAACTCTCCAGAAAGAAAATTACCCTCAGCAAACAAAAAGTGGACTTGGACTAACTCATTAAAGAAAATTACTTCAGATCTTAGCACCAATAAACACAGAAAGAACTTAAATTTTCATAGCTCATCTAAACTGCCTTTTCATTGAGTACTTGTCACTGCTTTCAGGCTTGTCTTGTACATTGGCTTCGTGACCCTCATTTGCCTCCTCCTCTTGGTCAGGAATTTACTGCTTCTCAGATTATTGTTGGAGTATTTCTGCATGCTTGGAGGAAGTTGGACAGCACCATGTTTAGTTCTACTGAAACACAAATACATAGTGCTATGTCCACGTGGTGGTTTAGTGAAGCCGCAGCGATTCAGTCTCCGCCATCACATGAGCCATGTGGCTGCCACGAGGTCGCTGCCACTGGCCCCCCACCGCAGACAGAGAAATGCCTTTTCAAAATGCCTTTTTGAGTTGAGATAAGGAGAGTTTAATACAGAAACACATAAGAAACAATCTCAGTAACAACAGCAATAACAGTAAGAAAGAAATCTACAAAGAAGCGATATCGCATAGACAAAGAGATGCTCCCGAGCGGATCGATCGCAGACCGCGAGTCGCCCCCTCGGAACCGGAACTGGCCCTGGGGCATGATGTTATCATGGTATAGAATAGCCTAGCTGCACCAAATTAACCCTGTCCTGGCTGAACCAGGACGGTCCATGTGCAAATATAGTGTGTGCACAAGAAAAAAAGCCTGCTGAGAATGAAGGCTAGATATTTCCAGAGCCTGCATTTGAACTAGCTTTTTTTGTTATTCTTTTTTGCTTTTTGTGAATTTTTGAAGCAATATAAGTCAAAACTCTGGACTGGGGACACAAGACTTTCATGTGTGCAGTGGATTGGATACGCTGTTCCGAAGACTGAAGTCTAGGTCTGAGAGGCTCTGTTAGAGGAATGCCATGTTGATACAAAAGAGACAGTGATGTCTGCTGACCTCAATGGTGAAAGAGTAAGCTGAATTTGTCTGAGATATGTGAACATGGTAGTAACATGGGGGAAGTTTGGGAATTGCTGACTGGTTTGAAGTGTGTGTTGAAAGGAAAACACTGGACTCAGAAGATTAGATCTCAGCTACTTTGCTTCCATCGTACACAATTATATCACTTTTATGGAGTGTTTGATTGTAGTTCTAAAACACTAGATTACTACATAAGAAAACTGGATTACATGTTTCCACAGTAGGAATCTTGCTGCTGAGACTGGCATTCACTCAAGTCTGTCATTATTCAATTGAAGAGCTTGATGCTCCTGAGGAGAGATGAATTATTGCTTTAAAGAGCTGTGCTGGCAATGAAGAAAGTATCAATGATACTGCTGGCTAATTATTTTCTAGTCAATGGTAGGGCTATGTTATTACTGGAGAGACTGAAATTCAGTGTTGAAGATGTTGTATTTACTGATGAGAATTCTGACAAAGAACTGGCTTGCTGGTAGACAAACTTGTCCTGCTGCTAAAGGGAAATTCATAGTGCTGAAAGATTGGTTTTGAGACCTTCAGGAGAGGTGGAAAGCATTTTAGAGAGATTCTCTAAGGCAAACTTGAAATATAAAACCACAATAAAAAATCCTGCTCCAATAAATAAAACAATAAAACATCCCTATTAAAGCCCACTCTTGCAGGCTTTTTTTGAAAGGCAGAGACCCTTGAACACCAGTGAAAGTTTTCTATGTTTTTAGGGGTTATTCTTCAACCTTAAGTTTGAGTTTGATTTATGTTCAGGAACGTTTGTTCTATAAGGGGATTGCAGACATTTTGTCTTATGTGTTGTGAGAAGGGAGGACGAGAAAAGGAAAATGAGAATACCAAGAAAATAATATTGTAGGTAATGTTTTAAGGGGGATGTTGGCAAGGGAGAAATAGGCCAGAAAATAAAAATAGGGGTATATGGATTAAAATGTTATATGATGAATGGTTCGCAGGTTGAAAAACTTTGAAGTAAAAGGAGGGGAAGTAACAGCACATCAGAGAAGTAGCAATAAGCCAGAGAGCAGTCACACCTTTAGAGGATCTGTTGTGTTGTTGTATATTGGCTTAGAACAGATTCATTTTCTCCTAACACACATCAAAACTTTTTGTCCACTACAATTTTAAGCATATAGCTGTGGCTGCTGGCATTTTTATGCTAATCTTTCTGGGTTTACTGAAGCATACATTAAAGGAAATTTCAAGGACATCCACACCAAGATCAGTATTTATTGTTTAATTCATGAAAACTGAAGTATGTACATAAAGAAAGCCGATTATTTGCAAAATACCTTGTAGAAGTGATTATTCTGCCTCACAAATTATTCACCAACTGTCCCATTTCAACAAGAAATTTTGTTTAAAGCACCCTGCCTTTATTAGAAGTGTTCAGTCTGTGACAATACCAGAGCCTCCAAGGGTATCGAGAGGAATACCTTACCAGTATGAAAATCCCAGAACTACCCTTTGTTGAATTTTTGTTACTTTCTCCATTCTTCAAGCGTAATAGAATTTGAGCTGGCTTTCATGTCTGAACATATATGTAAACCTAATTAAACTTAGCCTGGTATAAAACAACTGCCATAGAGCCACAAATAAGTATGTTTTTCCTGGGCTAATTCAGTGCTGTATGCCTTTTTGTTTTGAACAATAGTATTTAAAGGAGTGGCACACCTCCTGTAGGTAGGAGAGAAAAAATTGGTTTGCCCAATTGCCAATTGCTGCTTCAGCCATCATCATTTTATGCTGCCGTCAGTTGCCTGATCACACAGGCCAACACTGAACTCAGCAACATCCCCAAGACTTCTGTCTTCTTTCAGGCAGTCCTGCCATAGGTTTCTGAGGACTCAGCTCTTCCACTGCCTGCTGTGGTGTTAGCATCACCCACTGGACACAAGGGATGGAGATGACTCCCTCAGTAGCCCTTCACATGGAAGGATGCCACCTAGAGAGTGCTCAGCAAGATGCAATCAGCCCCAACAGAAGCCACACCCAACAGGAAGCTCTTCTGACTATTTGGCTCCTGGTTAAAATAGCCCTGGCCTCACCCACCACCCCAACCATGACCACCTCGATAAGGGCAGAGACACAGAGACACAGGTGGGCCAGGTTCTGCCTCTGGAACATGAAGCCAATAGGAAAATCAAAACATTTTGCTAGGTTATGACTCATTCACAGGTCAACTCCAACTTGGGGTCTACAACTCAGGCCCCAGCATGTCACCATGCTGGCATGGGCAAGTTGTGTATCATTTGCTATTTCCCTATGACCTATATATTTAGTAGATAATTCATTCCTTGACCAAATTGCTTTTATTGTACCAATTCACATACCAGGATACCTTCTAGTGAGCCAGAAAGTCCCCACGGTGTGGCTTGTTGCCCTTATTTGACTGATTGTTTAGGCTCAAAAGGCTACCTGAAATGAAAAATGTATTTTCATGTGTCATCACCATTTTAAAATTTTCTTAAATGGATGAAATTTAAGACTAAACTTATGTTTTTATTATTCATATTTTACTGCTTAAAATTTGTATTCATTTTATCAAGCTGTGTTGGTTTTAATACTTACATACATTGTGTTATATGGTTCTCCATTGCCAGTGGCTAAGCTTCTAGATTCATAAGCCTATAAACTGATAAAGAAATAGTGCATTCCTGTGAATAAGTTGTTAACCTGTCCCTTATTAACATTCAAGTGTTCAAAACCTGAACTGATTCAAAGAACATAATTTTTACAATTTTCCATTTTCTAGACTAAGTAGTCAAATGGAAACTTTATGTACCATTACTCATACATCACTTTTCTACCATCACTTTCTTAAATAATGAAAGTAGCAGAAATTACTTAATGAAGAATGCAACAAACTGATTATAGATTATAGCTATTTTTTATTTCTTGCAGCTCTTAGTCCTAAGATGGACCAAGTAATAAACATATGTGGTTTCCTGTCACCTTAGTATCTACCTTCTATTCTACATCAGATTGATGGTTTCTACCCTATAGCTTGCAGGCAGTAAGTTGCTTGTAAGATATTTGCTTTGTAAGATGCTGCTGTTGGTCACAGCAGCAGGGAAATCAAAAGTTAATATGAGAAAACTTGGTGCCCACAACACATCACATACGCATTATTGCTGTTGCTATATACATCAAAAACTCATTGCTATACAGAGCCCTAAATTTACTATGGGTTCAGTCACTAGAGGGCACTTGAACGGTTTTCACACATACCATCCCGTAAATGACAAAAATGCATACAAAGTTCTGTGGGAGTGCAGACTGGGCGTATAAATATAACCTGTGATGCAGCAAGCTTTATATAAAAAGGAGACTATACAGGAAAAAAAGAAAGACTCCAGTGCATGTAAGAAATAAGTAAAAAGTAAAATCATCAAGAATTGATTTTGCACTGATTTCCTAGGAAATCAGGCACTGATTTCCCAACTAAAGGCACTGATTTCCTAGCTAAAAATCATGGAGATAATTTTTTTTTTTTTTCATTAAAACCATGAGACAGACTTATCTGTTGTTGTAAAGAAGGAAGTAGAGATAGGCTTTGTTTTATCTGCACTTGAGGATTTTTAGTTTCTTGCCAGTCTACCTTTAAAGATCATACTGTGTTTCCACTCCAAATTACCACTAGTAGTGTATGACCTCCAAGCTCTGTGTTATGGAAGAAGTCTTCTTAGGCACATTGAGATTTCTTTCCTCTTTGAGATAATTCCTGCTGAGAAATTTAATTAAAATCTTGAAGGTGATGGTTTACAATTAAAGGACGTGTTTACCTCTTCTATTTCCTAGTAATTACTACTCCCTTTCACAGCTCATTTTAGTCAAATGCTTTTATGCCAAAAGGCCTAGTCAAAATAATGGTTTGCTCAACTGTAATATGAATTTCCTTATTAAAAGTAGGATTTTACTTCCTGATTTATTTTTGTATGCCATAATGGAGAAAATAATATGTTCCTTGTAACACATATGAGTTTATGGATTTCTTTATAAAACTGAAAAAAAAAAAGGATCAGATTATAGCCTTTAAGGTCAATTCTGAGCAAAAGGGGCTCTGAAGTGCACTATGTCTCAAAAACACCCACTCCTGTCTATGTTTCTTGATTCAGAGCTGTTCTAGGTCAGTCTGTAACAGCACTTAAACCATAATGAAAACTGTAGATCACCTCAAATATGATAACGAGTTAGTGAGGTTTTCTGCCTCTCTTGCTCATACATTGTGTGGTATAGGAGGCAAACAGAACCACACTGCCTGTGCAGGTTACATCTATACAAAGCCAAAGACTGGAAGAAATCTTACTCCATCCTGCATGCAAGCAGCCCAGGTCATCATCTGAAAATCAAAAAAATCCTTTGTGAATGTCCCAGGATCAGAAACTGGCCCTTTAGATAATACCCTAAAGCAATCTTTCTAAGGAACAAAATCTTATAGAATCATAGAATTTTCTAGGTTGGAATAAACCTTTAAGGATCATCGAGTCTAACTGTAAATATTCCTAGATAGTGAAAATTTTGGAGGTGCTACCCTTTTGCAACTCATGGAAAGCTGGAGCCCTCCTAACGAACAGGAACTCGTGTTCTTTTTTGATAGACTTGATACAGGCAGACCTTTCAGTTTTGCTAACAAAGAAGCACTGGTTTGCTTTAGTCCACTTTGTAAAATCATTTGGTCTCTATTGACTCCAAGTCCTAAAATAGTGCCAGATAATTGCGACAACTAAAACAGGTAAAGGAAAATAGAAATGTGTGTCATTTTTCCAGACTTTCTTTTTTAACAAATAATGGTGGCAAAACAATTTTCAAAAACAGAATACCTTGAAAAGTGTTTCCACATATCTGTCACTATTTGAGAGATGTTTGGAAAAAAAATGTCCATATGTTCCTGCTAAAGACCTTAAAAAGGAAATAACAGCTGAATATATTTGAAGTTATGCTGTATATAAATTAGTCATATGGCTGGAAGTGTTGTTATACTTTTCCAATTATGCCTACTATCTAAAATTCACTTTTTCCATTAGTGAAATGCTAGATATTCACTTTGGCAGATCTGCTTAAATCATTTGGGATTCACATTTTATTTTCCTAGGGTGACACGTCTACATCCAAGATTGATACTGAAACTTGTTTTGCATCTCTAACTGTTGCCTTATTTATGCCGTAACTCCAGAATATAAAAGACTTGACACTGAGACGATAACATTGAGATGAGTTGGAATAACCACTGGATTTAGAGAGGAATTTTCATCACAGTGAAGTAAATGGGAGATTTGTCCTTGACTTAAGATATGTCAGGATGCTAACCAGTGAATTTATTCAGACTGACAGCAGTGCAAATTAAAGTAAAATATGGCTGGTTTGAGGCTGTGGAATAATTAAAAATGCACCAAGTTCACTATTTTTACAAATCTTACCAGGTAAATTGTGCATGTAGCCAAACCATATGAGCCATAAGAGAACATGACAGTTTGGGGCCTCAGATTTTTCCAAGAAATTCTTGGGTAAACTTTGCATTTTCTTGGAAAACATATTTTTCTCCAGTGGGAACTGGGATGTTAATGGTGCTTCCCAAAGGAACTAATTAGCTGCATTTACACACTTTAACAGGAATTTTAAAAATATATACTTTGGGCAGTACCAAGTCTACACTTTTTGCTTCCTATGTTTTCAAGTTGCTGTTTCCAGAACACAGTGAAGTTTAGTCATGGACGCTTTACCTGTTTAAAATCTTTGTCTCTTCTATTGATGTGCTTCAGCCATGGGATTAATTGTAAGTCTTGACTTCTAGTCATAGTTTGAGAAATTCAGTATTGTGAATCTTACTTGTCGAACTTTTAGCCTTTATCACTGGAACATTGTCATATTGGAAGTAAAATGTAGGGAGAGACCTCACATTATATTTCTGGTCTTTGGATCTGAAATCTGTTCACAAAATTTGCTGAAGTACTTTAAACTTCAATAGGAAAGTATGGCTTATATTTTTACCTCACTCCTCCATTTAATTTGGCTTGCTCATTATGGAGAAAGATTTTAATCAGTGAAGTTAGTGAACTAGCTAATCTGTCATTATTTTGCTTTTCATTACCCTCCAAGATCATTCCTGTGCAGCTCCAGTGTATTTAACTAAACTGAGGATTTAGCATTTTAAGGCATCAGCTTGTAATGATTCATTATTTCTAATATATTCAGTTCATACCAGATAATTTCAAAGTAAGTCCTTTTAACTAGTTCCCTCCAGTGGTCCTTATTTTAGCACTGTGCTCAAAAGGACTCTTGGAATCACTATCCATTAGAACATCTCAGGGAACTGGAATTTTGCCTTAAATAGGAAAAGCAAATTAGTGCTGTTTAATGAGGTCTGCTCTAATTTCACTGACTCATTGAGTTCCCAGCAATATATAAGATCACTATAAGTCCCTATATTTACCACATATTCCTCCATGAAATGTTCTGTTTGTTATTATGTTATGAGAATTTGTGACTCTGTATTACCTTTAAGAAATAGGTTAATTGATACTTTATTCTTAAAAATGTGAGTTAGAAATTTAGAACTTAAGAGCAGATTTCTAACTTTTCCATAACTTTCTCACATCTTTGGATTTGGGGGATTCTGGATGCAAGGGGAGCTATCTAGCAAAACTCTAGAAAGATAAAACAATTGAGCAAAGCCATTCCCAGGTCACCTCTGTGCAATCAGATGAAATTTAAGGAGAACATGTGGTTCCAGTTTTCCTTCCCTTGGCTGCATTAGAAAGGTTTGACAGTTTCAAAGGATCCAGAGGTAAAATTCATCTTTGAAAAAAAAAAGAGCAAAAGAAGTTTTTTCTTTGTGATAGCATCATAGGAATTTTTAGAGATTTTTGGCTGGTTTTGACATGTTTGTTTTGAAGAATTAAATTTTTCTAAATGTTGAACATTTTGAATAGGTTCTGTAGCTAACTGAAAGCCATTTTTAAGTAATACCTTTTTTCGGTAAATGTAGTAAATGGAGAAAGCTAGGTGGAGAAAGCTGATTTGTTTTGGTGGGGGAGAATACAGGC
Organism: Eurystomus gularis; assembly: GCA_013400335.1. Taxonomy (NCBI): domain Eukaryota; kingdom Metazoa; phylum Chordata; class Aves; order Coraciiformes; family Coraciidae; genus Eurystomus; species Eurystomus gularis. The sequence continues at coordinate 12,637 of VZZY01018548.1, read as the reverse complement.
CTCTGTTCTTCTCCAGTGGAGGTCAGCCTACATTAACATTCTTTGATTTAAGACTGAGGCCACAACTGGGATGGTTATATCTATCTTATTCAGTGAACTGGGTTCCAACAAAATCTGCCATCCTATTAGTCCAAAGATATTATTGGTGAAGATATCAGAGGGATAAAATACAGAAAGTCTTAAGTGTGTGAAAGCTTACACCATTTAAACAATAGAGACGATACAAACTTTACTATTTTCTTTTCCTTATCCATATTAAAAGGGGCAAGCTTTTCACTAAAGCTGGCTGGGAAACTAAAGTGGAATATCATTAACATTTCTCACTAAGACCACAGGATTTTTTTTTCCCCTATGGAAAAAGCCAATACCTAGATGTCTAGGGCAACAAGGTGGGATATGGGAACCTCACATTCAAGTCTTTGCTCTACGTTTGACAGAAGAGAAACAGCAACCTAAATCTTTTACATGTCAACTGGGTGACCTAATCACTAATCTCCAGTGTTCAGACAATTTTAAAACTCACTTGTGGGCACTCATCAGCTCAATATAGTTAAGGACTCACTGGGTCAAATTACAGAGTTCTCTTTAGTGTGCAGAATAGGCTACTCACTTAGGAGACAGCAGGTCCTTCTTTAAAATGTTGACATTGTACCACACCTCATCCAATTACCAGGTAATTAATTACACCAAACTGTGCATTGTTCATTTTTAAATTTGTTTCAGAATTTTGATGTTTCCAGCAAAGCTTCACTAGAGGCATTACTTGCCATTGGTCAGGGAATTTGCTTAATGGGTGTTTTCCAAAGCAGAACACTTTTGCTGAAAATAATTTCTAAGCAGCTTTACTTATTGGATGGAAAGATAAGCTAGCTGGTAGAATAATTCCATTAGCTCCTCAAAAACTTTTAGAAGGAACTTTAAACTTGCTTTTGAACCACAGGCTGTCAAGTAATATATAGTGTAAATGTTAATTAGAGGAAAGAGTATCTTTTAATTGGCTGTAATTTAAAATGTTGAATGCAAAAAAGCATTTTATGCAGCTTCTTTTTTGTTGTTTTTTAAATTGTTACCTCTGGCCCTTTAAACTTCTTAGTAATCCAAATTAAATCTTTCCCAAAAGACCTAATTAGGCCTTTCCCAAAAAAACATAGCACAGAAATGTCAAGAATAACTTCTGCAATATCTTGGTAAAGGACAAACACCTTTGTCAAAACAGGATACCTGGTCAGAACCACAGCACAGTCCCTTCACACACATTGCTGCCCAGATTAGAGATAGCCAGGAAGTGTGTGTTGTTTACTTGGAAACTGGCATGAGAACTGCACTGATGTTCCAGCTCGCCAGGATGGAGAGGGAACGTAATAAAGAATTCAGCAATCATCCACAACTTCCCTCCCTCATCCTCTGTGACTTTTTGACCATTAGCTTAGTTTACATTTAACAATGGGGGGAAAAAATAGTCATGTCATCCTAATCTTTTTTTTTTTTTTAATGAGCTCCAGTTTAGCTATGGTTGCTTGGATTGGTTTTTGTTGTTTTGTGGGGTTTTGGTTTTGGAGGGGGTTTTGTGTGTTAAATTCATTTTATTTAGACTACTTTCCTGTGTCTTGTAAAATGTTGTTAGTTGGTGCTGCATGCTCAGGAGATCAACATCCTGTGTTTGGAGTTGGGCACAATGGCAGTGACAATGTGTGTCCTCTGTGACATGATGGCAGAATTCTATATGAATTGTTCCATACATTCTCAGACACGGGCTATGAGTTTACTCTGTAGAAAATGCTGCAGGCAGTGAAAATACACAGCCTTACAATGGCCATGAAAATCATGTAGTTTATAGGGCTGAATATCAAAGATTCTAAATGCAAGAATGCCTTTGATAGTCACTACTGTGTGGTTTATTACTGTTCTGTGTTTCTGGAAGCTCAAGAGGAAAAAAATGTCCTGAAAAAGCAGCCTTCACAGAAGTTTTTCAACACTAAAGATCTCCTTGTGCTTTGGGGTTCTGTCTTTTTGATGTGTCACCAAAATCACCCAAAACCTGAATAAAAAAATGTCATGAACACTTCCTTAGTTATTATTTTTGCATGGAATAAAGTGAACAATGGTCCATAACAAGTTTTAAGGTAGAGCTATAAAAACACTTGGAGAGTTAGTAGTTTTTCTACAGTGGTCACTTAAAAGGAGCCTTGTGGGAAAATCCAGCCTCATGTTAAAAGATACAAAATACCAGAAATGACAGTTCTGTGGCCACAAATCCACAAAGCACATTGATGAATGAGTAAAATTGCTGAATCTTCTAGAAGCTGCCATAAAATGATGGAAATGACCTGATAACTGAGACAAATCTTCAGCTCTGAAGCCTCTGTCTGGAGTAGGGGAATACTTTAAAAGCTTTCACTCCACTGTTACACTGACTGGACTCCAGCAAGACTCATGATCTGAACTCCTAGGGTAAGACTTTCAAAGTGTCTTGCCCATTGACTTGTGGCGGCATTAGAAGACAGTCTGCTTTAGAAATCCCATCATGCTTATAGTTTGGCCAGAGTTAAATGACAGAGTTCGTACAGTGCCAGTTACCTAATTTCCAAGTAACTGACACTAGAGCTGAAGAACACTAATAAGGTTCAAAACCCAGGGATGCAATGTGACTAATAGGGCATATAAAGCTTCAGTAAAGACAATAGCTTGAACCTGGAATGTTCAAAATCATAGAATTATAGAATGGTTTGAGTTGGAAAGGACCTTAAAGATCATCTAGTTCCAGCCCCCCTGTAATGGGCAGAGACACCTCCCACTAGACCAGTTTGCTCAAAGCCCTATTGAACCCGGTCTTGAACACATCCAGTGATAGAGCATCCAAAAATTCCCCAGGCAATCTGTTCCAGTGTCTCACTACCCTCATAGTGAAGAAATCTAACTTTTCTCTTTGTTTGAGGACTTTCAACCCAGCTTATTTGTCACATTAAAGGTGAGAGTGTGACATTTGCCTGCCAGAGTCCAAAGGCTTGTACTGAGCAGTTTCACAAAGTCAAGAAGTACGTCTGAGAATTCTGTCTTAAAGCTCTGGCTAAGGGGCTTGCACTGAGACCTTTGTGTCTGTCTCAGAGCCCCACCTAAAGGCTTACACTGAGACAGTAGTGACCAATTTCAGAGCCCCGGACAAGGACTTTCACTGAGACAGTGTAAAAGTTAAAATTATTAGATTTATTAAAGCAACAGATACAATGGGTTCAGAATTGCCATGGATAAATGCACTGACTGCAAAGAAAGATAATCAAGCTCAAGTTACTAATTCCTGGGTACATTTGATGTAGTTGGAGGTGCAAGCCTTTGTAATAGCACTAATAAAGAATAGTAGTGCTAGGAAAATGTATACTGTATATTGAAGGTGCAGTTCTTACCAAGAAGGCATCCTTGTCTTGGGTGGAGGAAGAGGAATACAGACCATCAAGCTCCTGCTAGACTTTTAGTCTTCTCCCAACCAGCTGCGTGTGCTTTCTATGTCCCCTTGATGAGATGATGGGAAAATGTGCAACTCTCTGCACTTGTGAGGCTATCAGCATCAAGCATCACGATCAGAAAATTATGACCCAAACTAAAGCCACATTTACTCCTTGAATAGTGAATACTTTGAATAGTTTCCACTCAAACTCTGAAGTATTGTCGAGACAAGAAATCATCCAACCTTGTTTTTGAATTGCTGCAGAGTTTTATCTTCTAGGAAGGATACTAATGTCTGAGTTGGTGCTTTGTTAGGTTTGGGTTTTCTATGATTTATTTTTTTCTTTTAGATTATAAGCAAACCAGAATGAAATACCACAGAGGTTTCCATGCAAATATTAGTTTTAATTTTATTTTATTCTGATCACAAATATTTATTTTTCTACAAGAGCACTTTAAAGCTTTTTTTCAAAATCATGCATGTGATTTCCCTCCAAATCAGTTATTTTTGTGAATTAACTTTAATAATATGTAAAAAGAGGGTTGGTTTTGATAAGTAAACCAAATAATTATTCCAACAAAAAAGTCTCTCTACTATCAGTATACTCTGTTTCAATACCAAATAACAATTCCTGGAACAAGGAACACTGATTCTCCTCTTATTTAATTAGAAGACCTGTTTCTCATGGGCACTCATGCTGACTTATGAATACCTATTGTTCTTAATTTAACTACACATTCAGTTTTGCACAATGGAAGACATACATATTCCGGCCTTGATTCATTCAGCACACGTATGAGACCCAAGCTGCTATGTATTTTACCGTTAAGCAACTATTAGGTGCTTAATTCTACAAAGCCTTGGGCTACCATAAATATAATTTTATCAAGCAATTAACCCAGGAATTCTGTGAAGAGTACAGGGGGAGGTCTTCTGTTCTTCAAGTTGGTGAATGCCATGAAGTCTAATAAAAACCAGGTTTTTGTTTCAAATGCTTTAATGAAACAAGAATTAAATAATCATCTATAACTTCAGGGGCCAAATTCTTCTGTCATCGACAGTGATACAAATTTACTGAATTCATAGTAAATATAATTATGGAACAGCATTTTTTCCAGTATGATTTGAACTTACTGGTACCTGTTATGTCTGCAACACTAAACACAAAGTCTCCCAAAAACAAAGATGTTACTGGGGTTAGGAGTGTTCTTCACCCCTTCACTTCCCTCTTCTCTCTTCCATATTCTCTTTCCCCCCTCTTTCTCTCCTCATCTCCCCTCACTGTTACTCTGTCTCTGGTCCGTACTGGTGGAGGTATACAAAAACTAAGTAAGTGCAATTTGAATATTAAAAAAAGTGCAGTTTTGCAGCTGAGGATGTCTTTTCAGTAAGCTTCTACAATTCTAGATAGTTGGTGTCTGGAACGGCTGATGCATGCCTCCTTCTCCAGGGCTATTACAGATATTTTGAAGCTATAAAGAGGGAGAAGAACAGCTGGGAGATTGTTTCAAAATATCAATTTAATTTAAACCTTTGATGTAAAGACTTTTGGCAGCTTAAGTTGTAAGAAGCAGCAAAGCAAAAAGAATTTGAATGGAATATAGTCTTGAGTGCACCATTTATGTCCACCCAGCTCTCTCCAATCAAATTTTTTTGATGCATCGTATATCTGATCAAAGCCAGGCATTATTTTTATGTGTTAAAAAATCCCAAAGATTTTCCATAACTGTAAATTATTGCTAACTTAACTATTCATAAGAATGCTGCAGGTTTTTCCTTAATTTCTGGAAGTTCATTAACTATAAAAATGCTACCAAAGAGGATTTAACATGTGTCATATACTGGTCTAGAATTCCAGAAGTCCTGAAGTGCACATCCAAATTTTATGTCAAGAGACAGATTCTCAAATGGGGTAGCATTTTACTTCCATTTTCCTTCTAAAATCGCTACTTGAAACATTCAACATTTAAACTGGTTTGAACTGAGTCTTGTTCTTTTCCAGTTTCCAATAGACATCTGGGGGTTTTTTGCATGGAAACTGAATGTAATAATTCCTATCCTCCACATAGAAGCATTTTAAGGATTTGTGTTATTGCAGGTTTAGCAGTGACTTCACTATTAAATGTAATATGGCATGGGGATTATAACTGTTACTAGACAACACTGTAAAAATTCATCTTGCATTTTGCTGATTATTCTTTTCGAAACAACAGCCTACCCATGAATTATGATCCACTTCTCTGAGTGAATGCTGTTATTTGTGTTAGAAAGCTACATCTGTTTAAAACAAGCTTTAGCTCAGTTTGATTTACTGAGCATTTAAGCCCCAAAGGATGCATGGTCAATGCATTCCATTAAAGAACAGATACACAAATCTGACAATTGCCAGAATTTGCTTATTGCTTGTTACATGAACAGCACAAGTCTGCTCATTTGTGCCTTTGGTTTCTACTACTGTCTGTGTGTGACTTGCAGTAAATTATTTAACCTTTCTGTACTGAAGTTCTCTTAGCTGGGCATTTTACCAGCCAGAGGGGTATTACAAGATCAAACTAAGAGCTGGTCTTTTGAGTTCCTCAGGTAAAAAGTGCTGTTGAAGTGCCAAGCAGTACTGAAAATCTAGAGGGATTGTGTTGACATTTAGGATGTGGTTCTCATTTTCCTTACTGTTGAGCTTCAGTAACTTCAGCAGTTATTTCTGCTATTCATTTGAAGACAGAAGAATCACATACTTTATATTTCAAGGGACAAGGAAGAACTGTGCTTCCAACAGGCCCATCCTGTCAATGGGCAAAACTAGGCAAGCCTTTTCTATTTAGCTTCCCAGTGAGGAATAAGCAGCTGTAACAAAGTATAAATATATTCCAAACATATTCTTCTTTTATTTAAGAAATAATAGCCATCTTGGAGGAGAGACAGGTCAGCAGAGTCAAGGGAAGGCCCTTAATTTTGAATACCAGTGCCTTTACTCCCCTGCATTATCTTGGGCTTAGGAATGATCTGCTGAGAAACAAATGCTGAGAGCAAAATTTAGCTACAGTTTCATATCACTCTTCCTGCTTTCTGCAGGGCCTTGTGCAGAAGAAGTGAATGGCATCACAGAACATTTTCCTTCACAGCTTCATGCTCTGATGGCCCTTAAGGAAACATGCACAAGAAGACAGTTAGATCAGCACTTGCAGCATTATCAGTTTTAGCAAGTCAAGGCCTCATTTGAAATAAAATTACTAGTGTTATCATGCTACTTCTGTATCACCCAAAGAACAGTGTTTTTCTCTTCCAAGATCACCTGCTTATTAACTTCAGATTCCTAGTAAGGTTTCACTTCTCATCTTCTGCACCAGACTAAAGTCACATTTTCTTTTAAGCTCTTTGTGATTCTTCTCTTACAGCTTCTCCCTTCTTCTTGTAGCTGTATGTAAGCACCTTGTGACTTCCTCCTGGAGTATTGTCCAGCTGCATTCTAGAAGAACCTAGTCCTAGATTTGCTAAAAGAATGCAAGAGTGGGTGTTTTTTGTTTTGTTTTGTTTTGTTTTTAAACAAAGTTTGGGAAGCAATGTGTTGCCTTCAGCCCTCAAAACCTTTCGGATAAATTTGTATTGTTTTTATTAGTTCATTGTTCTTATGGTTCCACAATTTAGAAACAAAACAAACAAAAAGAAACACCCAAAAGCCAGAAAAACACAAAACTTGAGATGTTATATTGGGCTTCAGATTCCAGCAAGTGGAAAACCAGCAAATACTGTAATATTAACACTATAATCTTTGATTTTGATGGGGTGTTCTTCTCAAGCACTTTTCCAGTCAGGTCAAGACACAAACCCTTTCCCTTTTTACTGTACATCAAATCAGCTAACATTTTTTAGCATTCTTTCAATCATACCTCACACATCATCACACAAATATTGTTGCCCATATCCAAACTAGATCATAAGTTACGTAACTTTTTAATAAATGTATGTGGTCCTGAACGTGTTATTGGAATTTGGAAGCAAGAATAGCAACAACATGCCTTCTTATGCACCAGCTATGAAGGAAGCTGGGGGTGGGGAAGTAGGCAAATGTTTCCACCAATTAGACCGGAATTTTTCAATAATGCACATTCAGTTTAGCTGTAGAGATTTGTGTGTTATTTGACACATAAAATGCTGGTGCCATTCCCTGTAGCTATTGAAATATGTGATTTATTGGATCAAGGCTAATATATTCATTTATATAAATATGTATTTGGTATTGTAGTGGTTCCTTCTTAAATGGTTCTGAGTTAATAAGGAGTTTTAGAGAGGCAATGAAATATATGGCTTATCTAAAGTATGTAGACCTTCCAAAAAAGTTGACCAAAAATTAATGAAATTAGTTGCTTACAATGAGTTCTAAACAAAAATATCAAATCAATCATTTTTAGGAGCTGACATTCACAGACTCAGTGCTTATCACAGACAAACAGCGAAATGTACCAAGTTTGATTTATGAAATAGTGCAGATTTTCTGTCATAAGTCTAACTAGAACAATCACCAAATTTAATTTTTCTCCAGGCAGATGTCATGTACCATTTAACAATCTATGAAATAACTACAGTATCCTTAAGAAATGCCAGTATTATACACAAAATATAATAATCACGAATGCTACCATTTGCAAGATTCTCCATGTAAATTCTTTATTACTGGCACAGACTCTATGCCTTGTTTAAACTGCTTGCATTTTCTAACTGTGTACTTCTATGTTGTTAAATTGCAGTAACATCTGATTTTTTTGAAAACCCAGTACTTGCCACAAAGAAATCAAAGTATTCTTACTTCATGTGGAAAATCTTATTTCATGTGAATAGACACCAGTAAATTGAACTAACACAAGTAATCTCAGTGTCCCTGCAGATTGCAAGATTACCAGACAGAAGAAAATATATTAACTCATTTCAGCTTGATTTTTTTGACTTCACTCCTCAAAAGCATTTCTTATCTCAAAAACTGCTAATAAGTGCAGGCAATGATCTTGCTTCAAATTAACTAACAGGGAGCCCTGTTTGAAGAGTCTGGCTCATTTTTGTCATACAGAGACACCATCAGTGACTTGATTAGTCTTTGATAAACCTTTTTAGGATTTAGAAAAGATGAACAGGGTGACCCAAAAGGAAAGCAGTCAAGTTGTCGCAGTCGGAGCACAGACGTCCGAACCACCTCCTGAAAGGAGAGGGATTGAGGGCAAACCGCAGCCCAAATGACAGAACTGTAACGGTTAGTATTAGAGGAGACTGACTTTGCAGGCTTTGAGAAGGGCTTATGAAACTGCATCCACTGCATTGATTCTCCCATCCACTGAGCTGTGGTTAACACAGTTCCATATGAAGCTGGTGAAAAAAACAGGATTTAAGTAATATCTGCAAAATGTATTGTTCTGCAGGAAAAATAGTCTAGTTTTGCTGCTGGGTCTAGGGCAGGTGCCAAGATAGCTAAATCATCAGCACTCAACCACTCCTGGGAAAGTGTGGAAAGTCCCCTGATTTTACACAGTATGTTAAAATAGTTCTTTTGTTTGGATCATGTTAAGGTTGAATAAGATACCATCTGTGCTAATTTACCTCTTATCACAGGAATAATGACCATAATCTGTTATCAGCTCCTACTACCCATAGAAGAGATGTGAAGATGGGTACCACAACAAAGCAGGCCTGAATGGGTGCCCAGTTGTGTTTCTCACCTGTAAATGTTAAAAAAATGCAATTGGAGTCTGCACAGATGGGAGGCAAGAAGCAATGGTCTCTAAGAATTAGCTCAAAATCAAAAGAATTAGAAAGACCTTGAGAATAGTAACATGTTTGGGGCTTGGTTCCCATAGTAAAAAGGCATAAGCAGTCACAGATTGTGTACATATGAGTAAATTAAATGTGCCACAGGATTGCCAAATGGCACAGAAGAGCTTGTCCATAGTACTAAACTCTCTGATCATCCAAATCAGGGTGGCTGCATCCAAATTCCCATTGGGAATGATCCCTGGCCAGTGTGAACTTCTGAACTGGGCCCAGGACTTGCTAGAAGATGGGCTGTCAGCTTTGGGCCAAAACTATGCCTGGAAAAATTATAACGATATAACAATGTTGATGACTGAGACACAGTGTCCAGGACTGTTCCTGGCACCACTTCATTACAGCAACGCTGTAGATGTAGTCTCTGTGTTCAGCTATGTCCCTGGTTCTGTGTCCCTTGTGTGTGACATTTGAACAACATCAATTTAAAATTTGACATAGAGGTAGAAATACTGACCACACCATGTGCCACAAGGATAATGTAAATAGGTACAATAATGAGTGTTTAACTGAGGCAAAATCCACAGTGTGAGTTACACCTTATGTACATCCTGATACACTCTTTCTCTCTCTCTATGTCTTTCTAATTTGGCATTTTCCATTATTATTGGCTGAACTGCTAAGATTGTTCTTGGGCATGTATTTGTGGTTCAGAAGATGTTTTCACAAATATCAGGAAAAAAAAAGTGAAAAGCATACTCTCACTCTACACCTTTACCCTGCCAAAACTGTTGCTACAAACCTCTCACCCTGATCCTAGTTTTGAGTTCCCTGAGTACTTGGAAACCAAGCTCACTGGGCTGTAGCTTAACCCATGTATTAGTATGTACATGATGAATCATGATGAGATAGCAGTATTAACCCCCAATGTTCCTTTTGTTTTGTTAATTTGTTTGGCTTTTCTGTAAGTTTTTGTGGTTTAATTTCAGCAAATATCTGGCACGTGGCTGAAAAGGGCCACATGACATTAGTCATGTGTCATTAGTCTGACATTAGTCAGAGCCTACCTTCACATAGCTGAGAGCCCAAAGCCTAGCAGTGGGATGGTCCCGGGGGCTGAGCTACCTCTGCTTTGGTCAGTGGGTGAGAAGGCAAAACGCAGCAGGCTTGGGTGGCTGGGAACAAGTAAAGGTGTTTGAAGACTGTTAATGAAGTAACCACACTTGGTGGTTATTTCAATCATGTAATACAAAGGAAAACTTCAAGTGACAGAATCAGCATCTTTCTGTTCTGCAGAGCAAAGAGGCAAAAAGGGCTGTGACAGTAAACCTGACTGGCTATAGGGAAGAGACAGTCAAAAGTGTAGGAGAGGAATCAGGTGATCTGGCAGCAAGACATTACTGCCTTATGTAAAGAATAGGCATATATAAGCTTTTATTGGTACTTGTCAGCTATGCTTAAGATGAGATCTTCCTTGAAAATTTACCCTTGTTAATTAGTGTTTCAAAGCTATATGAAAGCATTAGCAGAGAGGTAATCAGCGAACACATTCCTAAATAACCTTTGTGTTGGCAGGTGTGTGGTGCTGGAATTTTGAATATTGCAGAGAAATGGAGAGCTGCCCCATCACAACGTCATAACTCTTCTAAGCATATGAGCAACCTGAACAGCAAAAGAGGAGTGTATTTTTCAAGAGGCAAGTATATGTCCTCTGCCAATGTGGGCAGGGATCTTCCTGTTGTAGATAATTTTGTGTAATTCCCAGACTACAGCAATATCTGAGTCATCTCACTTCTGAATCCTTATACTTCTATATGTGCTGTTCTCCAGATGGGACACTGAGGCACAGGAAGCCCATGATTTGCCTAAGTGGTATGGATCCTCTGTACCTTAAGCAGTAAATTAACTGGGTCTCCAGAGCTCCAGAACAATGTTGTCATGATAGGGTCATCTTTTTTCCCTGTTCACTGGTGCTTCTTGTGAATTAAAATGCCTTCCTCTTCTCCTCTGGGAATCTAATTCTGTGCACTGAATAAATAAAGCAGTGAAAGCAGGAATGAGAATAATTTTCTTTCCCTTTAGTCTGCAGGCTAATTTATTCAGTGTTCATATTTCACGTTTCCCTATAAACCTTCCACATTTTCTGTATTTCCTTCCATGTTTAAAACATGCTGTCTCTATCACATGTCATTCTTTCTTAACAACATAATACTTGACATAATCTGCTCTCTGAATCCTTTCTGTGGTGTAATTATGTTATCTTTGTTGTTATGGATTTCTGCTGCTAGAGGATGAGATTGTGCCACTTCTGGCTAGTTCTTCTTTGCAATTAAGCTATATTCTTTAACTCTTAAAATTTTCCTCCTGAGAACACTGAGTGCCAAGTTGTGAAGTCATACAAAAATGCCAGCAATCCCAGAGGATGATTTTTTCTGAGGAAAGATTGCAAGATTTAATTATAAAATAGGAGAACAGCATGCAATTGGGAGAGATTCTGATCTTAGCTTTCTGAAAGCAGAATTCAGCCAATGAACTTTGATCTTTTTTCACCAGCCTTGCTATGTTATTGTTCCGAGTCAAAACATTATAGAATTTTTTTATCGGTTGCACACTTCCAATTGAATACTTTTTTTTTTTAAGGGTCATGTCCTTTTGAAATACATAAACTATTTTTACTCTCCTCTGAGTTTCTGTTTTTTTATTGAATCTACATTCCATTTTCTCTGCAGAACTGAAATTTTTGTTCCACAAAACGAGTGGGCTGATGCAGAACTTTTAAAGATTTGAATAACAGTTGACACATGAGGTAAGGATGAAATAGCTGAGGAAGGCTTTTTGAAACAAAATTACTTCTTTCAATATAAACTGGAATTTGTTTTTGGCTGTTGGGTTGGTTGGTTGGTTGTTTTTTTAAGGGAACTTGAGACCACTATGTGCTGTGGTCCTGGAGGAGATTTTCATATACTCTTGACGTAAAATCTATAGCTTCAGACGTCATGGTTAAACTCTCAGGATCTTACTGCGGCATTTTACTAGGTAATTCAACTACTGCCTGCCCCCCTGAGACCCCACAGTATATCACTCAAGGATTATGGAAGTTGGCAGCTCAGCTACTGAGACCCACAAATTGTCACCTGCTTATGTATAAGGTGCCAGGTGGACGCAGACAGGCTATGTTAGACCCTTGTCCCTGGTCAACTTCAGCTTGCTCTGGTCTTTGCAGCTGACTGAGCTGCTGAGCCCCAGTTCATATGCTCTTTGGTTGGAAAGGGCTACCATAACGCCATGGGAGGCACTGCAGAACACTACAGCAGTTCATCTAGTAGCTTCAGAAAAGAGTGAGATATAATAGCAAACTGCTTAAAAGGGTTTTTGTCATACCATTTTATTGTACCTTTGCTATTGTTGGCTTTCTTTGCATGAGGCTGTGTCCTGGTTTGGCCAGGA
>VZZY01018546.1:182642-229315 GCA_013400335.1 Eurystomus gularis | reverse complement strand
TCTGGCCGCTTTCTCCCGACATACCACCTTTCAAATCTGCCAGTTCTGTGGTTCATCTGAACGCTCCCTCTGCTAGTGACTTTAAGACAGTGGCTTTTCGTTACCAAAACCATCCATTCTCACGTATGTGAAGATGTAAGGAGCACTTTGCAGGTCTCGGAGATGTACCACCACTCTGACGCAGGCAGAAAACCCAATATCTCCCCAGCCTGGGATTAGGGGTCCATCCACCCTATTATCCACCCTGCTGTGTACACTACCTCGAGCTCTCAAGCTCCCATCAGCCACGCAGTGCCTGCTCCAGTGATGGAGCACCTGGAGAGCTGCTGATTACCGGACCGTCATACAAATTCGACCAACACGTCATCTGTCCCAGGATGTCTTCCGCAACTGGAAGGTGAGAATTCACCACTTGATCTTTTGCAAGCAAGGAGCTATTAATTATTTCTTATCTTACTGCAGTATAAACAGATGGTGATGAATAAACAGACTCCTAATTTAAACTTCATTAACGTTTTTCCAGCTTGACTTTTAATTTCCATATGTTCACTGCTTCTTCTCCAATAAAACATGCCTTGACTTCTTCAAGGGAGACCGACAAGGAACCCCAGGCTCCAAATTTGGCTTTTTAAGCCAGCCTCTGCTCTAGCCCTGTGGTACAACAAAAGCAGTATTTGTGATTTAAACAACATGGGTCATTTCCCACCCAGATTTCTTTGCATGTGACAATGCTGATGGTGAGCTTGCAGGACTCAGCTCTACTGCCCACAACAATTGTGAAGCATGTACAAGCTAAGCAGATGTGAATAGGTATCAGGAGGGGGATTGATTCTGTTTTCTTTCGTGTTTTCCACTTTTTTGACATTTTGACCATGTTTCAAATCCTGCTTTCAAGGCAGCCAGGTCTAGATTGCAAATAGAGAGTGCAGTGCTGAAGTACTTGAGGTATCAGAAACAGCTCAGCTGTAGCAGCACCTTGATGTCTATTGGCAATTTTCACTGACACTTAGAAAATCACCTCAGCAATCTCCACGCTACTGAACTGTGGGGAACAGATAGAGAAAATGCTGGTCTGGCTCTGTGAGATGCTGACAGACTCTAGCTGTGAAGTTCTGAGCTTGTTCCTCTTGCACTTAACCTGAAGAATTTAGGATTCAAATCAAGCCGGAGTTGTTCTCTTTTGGAGAAAAAAAAAGGTCTTGAAAAACCATAAAATGATGGAAGTTCAGAAGTGCAAAGTCCTGTACTTGGGAAGCAATAATGCCATGCACCCATATGGGCTGGAGAGCAGCACTGCAGAGAAGGACCTGGAGGTTCTGGTAGACATAAAATTGAATAAGAGCCAGAAATATGCCCTTGCCACGAAGAAGGTGAATGCCATCCTGGGCTGAATTAGGACAAGTGTTGCCAGCAGGTCAAGGGAGGTGATCCTTCCCCTCTGCTCAGCACTAGTGGGACTCATCTGGGGTGCTAGGTCCATGTCTGGGCTGCCTGGTACATGAGAGATAGGAACATACAGGAGAGAGTCCAGCAAAGGGCTGCAAAGAAGATTAAGGGACTGGAGCACGTAAAAGGAAAGGCTGAGAGAGCTGGGACTGCTCAGCCTAGAGAAGGGAAGGCTCAGGGGGGATCTTTCCAATGTCTGTAAATATCCAATGGCATTCAGGGGAAAGCAAAGAAAACAGAGACGGAATGGGCACAAACTGAAAAACAGGAAAGTCCATTTAAACATAAGATTTTTTGCCCCCTGTTAACATACTTAAACAATGGAACAGGTTGTCTAGAGAGTTTGTGAAGTGTCTATCCCTGGAGATATTTAAAACCCAACTGGACATGGGCCTGAGCAACCTGATTTGATTAACTGTGCTTTAATCAGGGGTTTGGACCAGATGATATCAAGATGATATGCCAACCTTAGTTGTGATACTAAGTCAAGGAACTACGTTAATGCAGAAAATTGCATCCCACCTGCTCTGGTCATCAGGCTCTGGTGTCAGGAGTCTTCTGTGGTTTAAAGGTCTCTTGCATATTTTCCCTCATACTCAAACTTCCATGCCACTAAACTCCAAAACTGGGTCAGGATTCCTGTGCCTGAGTGCTGCCTAATATTCCCACCACACTCCATGAAGGCTGTTTACTGTACAAAACCATGGCCTCCAGATCTGCTCACCCCATCCAAACACAAGCCACTGTATCTTGCTCAGCTGCCACCCTTAAATGACTCTCCTGCTCCTGAAAGAATAACTGATTACAGAGCGAAGTGATGAGCAATAATGGGATAAGCAGTCAATGAGCTGAATCAACCAACCTAGACCTGTTTGCTTTTCTTGGCTTTCTAATAAAAAAGAGAGGGTTACTTTTTTTTATTCTATATGGGTGCTTCAGGTCAAGCAGAACTGTTTGTAAACAACAGCGATGGAGAGATGAAGCTTTCTCAAAAACAAAACCAAAACACCCGCTTTGTACTCCAGGACCGTTACATAAATGGAACTCAAGTGGAATTCAGCAAGAAGCAACAGAGCAGTGAGATCCGCCTTGCAGGAAGCCTTTAGGAGCTCAGCCACACTTCACTTAGAGATTTGCCACCATCTGTGAGGCTGGAAAGCAAAAGCCCCTTCAGCCATTCTCCTTGTAACCCTTGGGAGAGCTTTCCTACTGCTGCTAACTGTATTATCAGCTAAGCAGCCACTATGTTGCATACAGATGTCCTGGCTGAAAAAGTATCTGGAGAGGCTGGGATTGCATTCTTCACTTCTGAAATATGTTTGCAAGCGTTTTCAAAATAACGCAGAGGACTGAGGATCTCTATTTATTATAAGCTCCTAAAATGACTAGGTGCCTTTGGGAACCCCAGGCTGTAGAATTGCCTCATTTCTTTGTTTTACATTGCAGTGGTGGCAGATGCCGCCAGAGGAACCGCCCTGTACAGCCAGAGAGCAAGGAGAGAACAAAAGAAGACAGCCCAAGCAGCTACCAGGCTGCTCAGTTGCTATTGCAGCAGCTGCTGGCACCATGTAAACTCCTTTCTGCAAAGCAGTTCTCAGAAACTTCTCATCAGACTTGTCCAGCGGAGTGGCAGAGGGAGCTCTCACTGAATGCATTCAAACCCTGGGACAGACTTGGCTGAGCTGATGCTGCTCAGGCAGGACAGAATCACACAGGATCACAGAATCACTTAAGTTGGAAAAGACCTTCAAGATCGAGTCCAACCATTAACCTAACTCTACCAGTTCCACTGCTAAACCATGTCTCTCAGCACCACATCTATATGACTTTTAAACATGTCCAGGGATGGTGATTCAACCACTGCCCTGGGCAGCCTGTTCAAGACCTTGGCAACCCTTTTGTGGAAGAAATTTTTCCTAATATCCAACCTAAACCTTCCATGGCACAACATGAGGCCATTTCCTCTTGTCCTATCAACTTCAAAAAGCACTTGCTGTTGAAAATTTGGGATGATGTGGGAACCCTTTGAGCAATTCAGCTGAACCTTCAATGCAGTTGAATCTCCAAACCTGATCAGTTGCTTACAGTGCACCAATCTTGCAGAAAGCAACAGTTCTGGGTCATTGGTGGTGTGACTGCACCGAGATACTGCTGAGCTACATGTCCCAGCTGTTCTGGACAATAGAGCACTGTCAGGACTCCGCATGCCCGTTATGGCACAGCCTTGCTTTGCACTGGCATAGAATCATAGAATGGTTTGAGTTGGAAGGGAACTTTCAAAGTCACCTGGTCCAACCCTCCTGCACTGAGCAGGGACATCTGCAACTAGAGCAGGCTACTAAGCCACATCCAACCTGCCCTTGTATGTTTCCAGGGATGGGGACAACCACAACTTCTCCGGGCAACTTGTTCCAGTGTCTTGCCACCCTCACAGTCAAGAATTTCTTCCTAATATCTAACGTAAATTACCCTCTTTCAGTTTAAAACTGTTACCCCTCATTATATTACTACATCCTCCGAGGAAAAGTCCCTCCTCAGCTTTCCTGCAGGCCCCCTTTAAGTACTGTAAGGCTGCTATAAGGATTCCCTGGAGCCTTTTCTCCTCCTGGCTGAACAACACCAATTCTCTCAGCCTGTCCTCATAGGTGTTCCAGCCCCCAGATCATCTTTGTGTCCCTCCTCTGGACCCACTCAAGCAGGTCCATGTCTTTTTTACACTGGTGGCTCCCAAACTGAACACAGTAGTTGACCTCATTTGGTCAATTCCTCCCCCCCACCCCAAGCCAGTGAACACCAGGACAGGAATCACCTGCGAAGCGTGGTTATTTCCGACAGAGCTGAGCTGCTCACCAAGAATCTCCTTATAGCGAATGAAGATCTCATCAACAGGCAAGACAACCTGAACATTATTCATCACATCCTAAAGGAGATGCCTATGCTTGACCAGAATACAGCAGAGCTACCTAAAATCAAGTGAAGAAATCCCTCACCACAAGTCATTCCCACACAATGGCTATCTGCCCATGGGAAACAAACTGGTCCCAGTCTGCTTAGCTGTGATTTTAGCAGCAAAGAATCCACTTCTGTAGTGAATAACAATTGTCACTTTACATCTTTACTAGTTATTATGGAGGTAAAAGGGTAAGAGGGCAGAGGACTGCGACGGCAGCGCTGCTCATGAAACCCAATCCTGTGCTGCAACACACAACTGCATCCTACACACCCTTACATAAACCGGGCAGGCTCTGTTGCCATGAGGTCAATAAAACTCTCCTTCCTGCAGACCTCCAGAAAGGCTGTTCAGTATCCTCTGGTGGTTAGAAACTTCCTTTAAAGTCCAGACTTTGATCTCACAGCCGTTTTATTCTCCTGTGTACACACTGCCAGCTTAAACTGGTCTTCCCTTCTGTTTTCTCCCTTTCTGCCACCCTTCCCATGCTGAAAAGCCAACTTCTTCTCAGAGGTGGTCACACTTAGACCCCTCTGTCTCTCCTGTGTCCCTGCTAAAGTCTCCTTAAATATGGGTAAATTCATGGGTATCGAATCACCACCCTAACAGGGAGTAAAGAGACTCCCATCCTGCTAATAATAAACACTATTAAACACCAGTCCTGTGCTCCAGGACTGCTGACACCAGGAACAGCAATTGGCAGCTGCCACCAGCACTGAAAACACAGAGGTTCAAGCTGAAAAGGTAGCATCGATTTCATCCATGGCATATACACCCGCTATAAGGAATGGGTGTTCAAAGACAAAACAGCATTAGGACAGATGTTATTATTTATCAGTGGAAATCTCCCGGCTGATCCCAAGCCGGTGATCAATCTCAGCACTACCATCAGGTGCTAATAAGCGACTAATCTCTCTGACACATCAAATTACATTGGTGATTAAGCCCCTCTGATCAATACAATTGATAATGGCTTCTAAACAAAGCTTTATTTCCAGACTGCACCGAAATGGTGCGTTTCCTTATTTCCACTCATTTAATTAGAAACGATAACAAATCGGTTGTTAAACCTCAGGTGATTTTCTTTTTGTGGAAAGGATGTGGAATGTGCAGAAGGCAACACAACTCCCTGGCCATAAATCAAGGCATGACGTTACGGATGGCAGGGAATCTCAATTGCTTTCCATTCTCCTTCTCTGGGGGACTGAACTGTGTTAAAATTACACTTTGCCTGGGAGTTTTACTAGGAATTTAGTTTAGTAGGAATTTACTAGTTGCTTTCCAGCAACACTCAGATTAAACAGTCATTGCCTTCATACGATCTCGTATCATCACCTTCATAAGATTTCTCTCCACCAAACTTCCCCCTCATCCCCAACTGTCAAAGTTCAAAGTTTTATTTTGCAGCTATGCTCAGCTGCATTTATCAAGTTATGGAGCCCCACCCCAGAAAAACATCTTTTTCAACCTACACTCTATGCCTTGAACCCTCCCAGGGGGAAACACATCCCACTGAGGCACTTTGAAGTTACCTGTCCAAAGTTACCTGTCCATACCTCTTTCAAAACAGATTTCTCCATAAGATGATTCACCTGTAGTCACCCGTTTGAAAGCCAACACTTTAGAGATGCTGGTTTCTTTCCATTGACTGCAAGGGCAGCCATGAGTGTCTAGACAGGAGTCAGGTATTGAGCTCTTAAATACCTCCTGATGTTTTGGGTGTCAACTGCTTTCCACACAGTTTGCACTGCAAAATTTGGCTGGACACATGCTGTGGCCCTACACATACATGTTCCACACTGATGTCATCAATGACCCTTTCTACCCAGGACAAATGACATCTGACATTAATGCAGGAGTAGCATTTTGTCTCCATGGGCAAAAAAAAGTTTTCTACTGCTCACAGTTGCAGTTTCTGAATCAGTCCCATTTAATGTCTGTGGACAGTGGAACGTCTATGGACTGATGGAAATGCAGAATTATCCCAATTCAATATTTCACCATTCCATTATGGAAAAAAAATCCAAAGGATTTTTATATATGTGCTACTGTTTGGGCACTAGGGGCTTGCAACAAGACTGAGCATGTTTTTACATCAGAATCAGCAAAAATGTTTTCAATGGTGTAATTCAGCAGAGAGAGAAAAAAAAAAAAGAGCTGTTTTGCACTAAACATTCAATGAGAAAAATCATTTTAAGAAAAAATTGATAACACTTCATATGATAACATGGAAAAAATATTAGCACTTCAAGTATTTATTCTTTTATTTTGAATGTAATCTATTTAATTGAATTTTGTTAAATATCCATGAAATTGAAATGAAGCATTTAGCTGGCTTTCAGATGTATGTTTTTAATGTTTTTAACTACCCTGACTTTTCCCTTTACTGGATTCCAGGAGAACATTTCTTCAAACACCTCCATTTAACTGTACAAAGACACCTGAAATAGTTTCTGAATCAAAGAAAACCATGTCTTAGTAGATAAAAACAGGGGCCAAAAGCCATTCTTGCACTCAGCAAAGCTCCTCCAGGGATCAGCTTGTCCTCAGGATGCTCTTCTATCATCAACTAGCATTGTGCAGAACAGTCTTTCAGTCTGGAGCCTAACTGCAAGCAACTCCAAGGGAGAGGGGATGAAAAGATATTATCTTCCACTTTTTCTTTTTTTCTGAAGGTAGGATGTAAATATTAGCAGGATACACATCTTCCCAGCCCTCTCCTCAGCAACGTGGTCTCTTGTTTTAGGAGCCTGACAGCCAACCACTAGTCCCTCCACCTCTGTTACTCACAAAACTAGGGCCTGTAACTTGAGAGAGGCACTTGGATGGGAAAAGTCCAACTCTATACCTCAACCTGGGAGCTTTCACAGCATTTCTGCAGGATGGGATGGGATGGGACAGGATGGGACGGGATGGGACAGGATGGGACGGGACCAAAACCAAAAGCTTTCCTTCTCTGTCACATTGTTCTCTACAATTAAAGACCGAGCATGGGTGGCTGCGTCAAAATTTCCCAAGGTATCTGCAGGCTGCCCACTGGGGAGCTTTGCTAGCACAGACTCTTTCAACATCACCCACCCATGTCCTGTCTCAGAGGTTGGTCTGCAGCTCTTCTGCTCACAGCAACATCCCGCAGCCTCTCTCCTGCTCTGAAACCCCACATGACCAACGCGTGGTGTGCTGTGCCTGCTCCTCAAGGGAGGCACAGCTCCGTGGCTTTTGCCTCAGGATGGGATAGGGAGACTTTACAGGCTGGAGAGCAAAGGTGGCATCATTGACTTGGCCCTCCTTTCCCCAGAGGGCCTTCCAGGAAGACTGCCCAATCTGATGTGTGCTTCATGTCATGTGAACAAGGAGAAGATCTCAGCCACCTGGTCCAACTTCACAGATACCTTGCAGCCTTGGATCATGCCCTTCCTTCCTCTGCTTCACCACCAGGACAGGAGCAATTTTTGCATGGGAATGGGAGGGCAGTTCAACAGAAGAAGAAGGTCACCATGACTTCACTTGAAGCAAACCAAGGCCTACAAGAGCTTCAGACCATCAAATCCCAGAGAAAAATTGGTTGAGGCAGTTCCAATTCAGAGAGATGGATGACTGACTGTGATTAAAACCACTGAGACACCTAAGCTAAGCTTAATCTGCTGGGAGGCAGCGAGTGATCCCCAGCAGCTATTCAAACTCTTGGTTGACTGAACTGTACTTTGGAAGTACTTATTTCTCTCCCTCCTAATACAAGAGCTCAACATCAATTGGAGTGACTGCCCTGCTCCAGCAGCAGAAGGGGTGAGAAATGGCATGGCCAAGGCAGATGTGAGGCTGAGAGGCCAGGGAGAGAAGAGACCATCCCCATACCTGAAGTCTGGTTATCCCCAATAAGCTCTGCCAAGCACTGGCTGCGCTCCTCTTCAATCTCCTGCATGATGCTGCACTCCGGACGCGTGCTGGATGCCTGCAGAAAGGAAAGAGAATAAGAGAGTGAGCAAAACCCATCTATCCTCAGAGATGCTCTCCTGGGAATTCAAGGTCATCTGAGCTCTCCTGGGCCACGGTGCAATGGGAAGATACATCCAGCCTTATTTTATGCTTGCTTGAGACAACAGAGTGGAACCCAGAGCCTGCTGAAAAAACAGCATTTCTCTCCATGCTTTCCTTAAAAAAACCCAAACAAACAACAACTTATTTTTTTTCTGGTGATCAGGAGAAATTCTGCTTCTTCATGCTCCGAGAACCCTGCCTGACTAACCTAACACCACCAGCTATCTAAGGCTGGAAGATGGCAGTTTTAATATTCATGCCAAGAGCAGTGGGATCTGTGCTTACACCGTTTATTCCCTCCATTCTCACATGGCCTACCTCCTGGTTCATGTTAATTCAAAGCAAAACAAAGCCCAAATCAAATAAAAATGAAATCTCTGAGGTAGATTAGGAAATCAAGGAGCTGTAAAGCAGGAAATTCCCAATGACAAGACTTCTTCCCCCAAGTGGTTTCTCCTCTGTCAGACCTAATTACAATGTGTTTGTAATACAACAGTGGCTATAAATGTTCAGGTAATTAATTGTGGACTCCTCACCACGTGTAATTCATGAACTGTCTCAATCATAAAATGTGCAAATGGCAATTTGCACTCAAAAAAATGGAACCAGGAGCTGGACAACAGGTCACATAATAGTGTTGTCTTGGCACCAACACACTCTCAACTTGGAAGGAACTCCTTGCTTCAATGCTATGGCAACTGCAAGCAGAAATTGAGGTCCCACTATGCACGGAGCTGCACAAACACCCATTTCTTTCAAAGAGATTGGAAGTGGCATTCAGCAGGGAGAAATCTATTGAGAAAATCATCTGCAAAGAGACAGTGAGAGGGGAATGATGTGGAGAGAGAAGTCTTGGCTTGAGTTTATATCATCCCTGTGAAACGTGATGCAGCAAAAACCATGAGTTGGGTGAGCTTCAGGAACACGTTCTGAGGACGGAGATGACCTTTGTCTGTAAGAAGTCGTTGATTCAATGCTCACCCTTGCTGCATTTTGGAAAAAGCATATACTTTTATCATAAATAGGCAGAAAAAGGAGAAAAAAAATAACAACAAACATGTTTTCATGTCTCGTTTCAAAATGTGTGAGCTGTTTTCTATCCATATATTTGCCAGGGAAGTTTGTATGACAGAAGGCCCAGAAGCCCTTTGAAGGAACAACTGTTTGATGTAAATTGCCTTTTGGATTAAAATTATAAAATAATTTAGTACATTCAAATTTATTCTCACCATTTCTTATTAATCCAACCTGCGCTCTTCACTCTATGTCTTGTTCAGACTGTAATTTCCTTTAGGTTGGGAATGAGCCTTGATTAGTAGCATACAAACAACTAATTATGTGGTTTTGTAGTCAAATCAAAAATTAAAAAAATAAGCATGAGAAGGGGGGAGAAATTATTTGGAGTTGTCTTGGTACTCAAATGCTTCTTTTTCCCAAAGGGAAACAGAATGTGGGGAATTTTATCTTGGCTCATCTACAACACCATAGATTCATTTTGTTTTGATTTACAGTGCTTCTTGCCTCTTTATTTTAACCTTAAAAAAGCGTGAGGGGAAGCGTGAGAGATTTGCAGAACACTTGCTGTAAAAATAAAGACTGAAATGTTTTCAAAACATTCTTTTTCAAAGGAAAGTTTTAACTCTCTGGACTTAAACTATTGCCAAATTCATCTCACATCTATAAATAACTCAAGTTTTCACTTTATAAATTAATTCATACAGCTCTAACTTTGATCAGGGTTGGCAAAGTGCTGTGTACTTCTACAACATATTTTTAAAATTTTCGTATGCGCTAAATTTTCTACCAAGCCCATTAGCAAGTACTTCACTGCCACATCTTCCCTTCACTAAAAATACATGCCTAAATTGGCTGATTGCATATTTACCTCAACAGCCTGATATTTACTTTTCAGTAAATGTTTTATCACCTTTCAAAAAAAAAAAAAAAAGAGGCCAATTCATCGTTAGTATTTTGAAGAGCAGGCTTGTGATAGATTCAGGTAAACTTGGTTATAGATGTAATTTTAGAAATATCATCTTTCTTTATCCAGCCCAAGAGGAAAGACATTATGTTAGGCAAGCCCCTGGAAAAAGAGTGTGCAAGAGCTAAACCACCAAAATACAGGTGATCTTTGCTTTTGTAGTGCTGGTGCAGACTTGCTGTGAGCTTTAAAGCAAGGTGGGTGGCTCCATTGAAGGAGTATTTAGGTGCTAAATCCCCACTAATTTCAAGGATAGCCAGATGCTGAGGTAGGATTTAGTCTCCTTCAGTACGAGGGTGGTGAGACACTGAAACAGATCTCAACAACCCCAGGTAACACTACAGGACTGGGAAACAGTGGCTAGAATGTGCCTGATGGAAAAGGACCTGGGCGTGTTGGTCAACAGCCGGCTAAAGATAAGCCAGAGTGTGCTCAGGTGGCCAAGAAGGCCACCAGCATCCTGGCTTGGGTCAGCACTAGTGTGGCCAGCAGGACTAGGGCAGGGATTGTCTCCTTGTACTCAGGCCTGGTGAGGCCACACCTCAAATCGTTGGTTCAGTTTGGGGCCCCTCACTCCAAGAAGGACATTGAGGGTCTGGAGTGTGTCCAGAGAAGGGCAGTGAAGCTTGGGAAGGGTCTAGAGCACAAGTCTTGTGAAGACTGGCTGAGGGACCTGGAGTTGGTCTTTTCCAACCTAAATGACTCTATGATTCTGTAAACAAACAAAAAAAAGCGGATGTATCTCGTCTTTCAGAGGGATGCATCTTCCTCCATTTTAGCTGGGTAAAAACTACATGTTTAGCCTGAACTGGTTTTTACCATTCCTTCTAATCCACAGAGAGCTAGTGAGCATTAGCCCTGAAGGCTTTCATCTCACCTCACTGACTGCAGTTGGACCAGTTCAAACTAAAATACCTATTATTTAGCTAGAGAAGGTCAGTGATGGGTGAGTTTAATGTCTAAAGACCTTTAACTGAATCATCAAGGTCAACAAACAGACTCACACTGGAGGCCTTACAGTTTATGGCTCATTTTCCACATAAACTAAACAAGTAAATAAATAACCCAAACAATCACAGCAGCCATCCTTCCACCTCCCTAATGGTAACACTAATAACCCTCACATACCACAGCCATCATTGCTATAGACTAACAAAGGCAGATGGAATATAAAATTTTTTAAAAATCACAGGTTTGGATACCATTAAGAAACAGAAAAGTGTGTCTTTTTTGTTGGTAGGTCATCAGTTCAGCTGGCATGATGGTAAGCAGGGCAAGTTCAGCTGCCTTAATTCACCTCCCACTTGGCAAAATGCTCATGGCTGAAAAGACTCCTCAAGAGCTGCAAGTCTCAACTTGCCAAGGGGGATCTTCCCTGGGATGACTTTCCTTCCTTGGTGTATTCCTCCTAGAAAAGCTTGAAGTAGACTTTATAGACAGCTTTGTACAAACTGACTTTACTCCTTCCCCAGCTCTGTATTTTTCTGTGTTGTTTGGTTTTTTTTCCTGTGGAAAAGGCAGACATCTTGGGCTTTGGCATCTTTCACTGCAGCGGGCAACTGGCTACGTAGACGTGGGGCTGAGGACTACGCCAATTTACATTTCCCAGCCAAAGAGTGTAGAGCAAAAGCATGCCCAGCTTTGGTTAGCTCCTGTTAACATCACTAGTGAACAATGATTCAGCCTCCTGGGCATATCCATTGTGAGTGAAGCTGAAACTCAGTAAACTCTCCTCCACTAAGCCCTCCCGGCACGCCAAAGATACCACGTAAAAATTGTGGTGGGTTCGTCAGGGGTCATTTTTCCTGTACACACTCTGAAGCCCGGAGCAGAAAGGCAAAGAGAATGTTTTTCTGGATATGATTTCCTGCAGCTCTGAATTCTGCAGCGACTCTTAGGTGGAATTATCCCCAAAGTCTTTATTAATGAGAGTTTTCCTTCCCACCGGATCCCAACAATTGTTAGAGGATTACCGCGCAGTCTGCTACTGCAAAGAAAGCCATTGTGTACACTCTTTAATTAAATACAATTCAAAGGACTGTCACAGACTGAAGGAGCCACAGAAATGTTTAGTCTCATCTGTGCTGTCTGACATTAGCAGGGCCAGGCTCACCACAAGCCAGCTCCTTTGCTCACATGGGAACTCCTCAGTGGCAGGTGGGATTCACAGCAAAGTCACGGCTGCAGGCAAACAGGAGTACGGACCCATAAGAAGTGATGTAAGCTTCAGTGCTGCCCTTTCTCCTGACCCCACAGTGTTCCTGGGCTCACCATATGGAGACTCCAGAAGAGATGGGGATTAGGGTCACCACAGTGATAACAGGATACGGAGTCAAACAAGGAAAGAGAAGAACTGAAAAGCCTTCAGATAATGAAATCACACCCCTCATCTATTTCTGTTCAGCTTCTAGAACCTACATAATAGGGACACAGGGTACTAACTATCCGAATAAAAATTTCTTACACCATTACTACATCCCTGTAGCTTCCGTGAAGGTAGAAGTGATACAAGAGAATCAGTCACCTTCCTGCATTTTCTATAACTTGACTTCAGTCACTGCTCTGTGTGGAGATGGAGTTTCATCACCTTTTTTTTTCATGTGGACAGCAAAGGAAATGAAAGATTTTAGCAGGAGGATCTTATTTCAAGCCTCAGTAGCATAACCTGAAGGAGCTACTTCTGGCTAGTTTCCAGAAGAACTCACGATTAATTTCAATCAAGGGGCTTTAATTTATGCTCATTATTTGTAAGAACACAGGCCTGAAGGAACTTCTTACACAAGAATATCGGCTTTGATGGACCTGGAGTTGGTCTTTTCCAAGTCTTAAGACTAGAATTTCAGTTTCTTTCTTTTGAATGTTGTCGCGGTCAGTTCACCACAAATGTCCTTAGGAAAACGCAGTTTTATTCCTAGAAGCTCTCTGAGTGAGCCAAAACAATACTGTGCACAGGTGCAAGAATGAGTAAAAAGAGTGGACCAAAAGAAGACACTGGCATGGGATTTTTATCTGTACTGGTGGGTAACACAGTTTCCAACAGTAGCACTGTCAAAGTGAAAAGCTGCAAAAGCTTCGCACATCTTGAGAGAAAAAAAAAATAAAAGTATTTATGAAGTATTACAATTATTTGCTCTTCTAAAGAACCTTTGTCTAAGAATCCAAAACCATGTTGCAAATATGTCACAACAGCATGGGGAAGTAAATGTTAGATACCAGTTAATATAGACATAAATTGAGAGATAAGAGCAAGTTCAAAACATACCGAATGTCCTGTGTGGCCTTTGTAGGATCAATAAAGAAGGACTTGCAAAACCAATGTTTTTTTAAGCAAAGCCAAGCTACATCCTGCTATGACCTTTACTCGTGTTGTAAATACACTACTCTGCAACCAGCCACCAACAAGGGACTCTCAGATCATGGGCAGCACCATGTGTCCCTAGGAGAATTTTCCAAATAAAAGAGGTCCAGGCAAATACCCAAGTATCCTGACTCTCTCTTTGCTGTTCAAACCTCTCCATTTTACGCTTCTGCCAAATACAATCATGCCAATAACAAATCTATCATTTGACGAGGAAAGCAGATGGCTTTTTTCAGCTCATCTAAGCAGGCCCAGTTAAACAAAGGCAACTTGGCCAAATCAATCCAGCAGCTCAGAGGCATGAAGTCTTAATTTAGTGCGATTATCCCCTTTCTGCGTGAGGGGTTGGAAGATGAAGGAAACATGTGCGGAGTGTTTTGCAAAGAGCTTGGAGAACCAGAAGGAAAGGGAAGCTGAGCAGCTGTGTTGCTTAACTCCTTAGTGACAAGCTTGTATGTGCCTCTTTTGGAAAGCAGAGCTGAATTAGGGTCTAAAGGAAGAAATGACGCCCTGGCACTGGAGTAATGACACACAGCAATTAAAAGAAAGGTACCACTTGGGTTAATTCTCAGAATCCCAGCATGGTAGGGGTTGGAAAGTACCTCTAGAGATCACCTCATCCAAACCCCCTGCTAAAGCAGGGTCAGCCAGAGCAGGTTTCCCAAGATCATGTCCATGTGAGTTTTGAAAATCTCCAGAGAAGGAGACTCCACAACCTCTCTCGGCAGCTTGTTCCCAGTCAACTCAGTTGACAGCTCTGACAGCTGGGTGAGCACATTTAACTCTGTAATTTAAATTATCATTTGGACTAAGTAAGTATGAATTTCCCTTCCAGGAAGCTCAGACAAAGGATCTGAATTCAGGCTATTGCAGAAATGCTGCAACACTGAGATCAGCGGTGTTTAGATCTATAA
This sequence comes from Eurystomus gularis, assembly GCA_013400335.1. Lineage (NCBI taxonomy): Eukaryota > Metazoa > Chordata > Aves > Coraciiformes > Coraciidae > Eurystomus > Eurystomus gularis. Next base: position 214,628 of record VZZY01018546.1, on the reverse strand, counting down.
TTCAGAGTAAAGAGAAAAGTGTAACAGTATCTCTCTTATGATTAAGAAAAAAATCAATAAGGAATGATAGTGTTTATCCCAAGAATATGCAGGAGCAGCAAAGGAAGAAAAGAAGCGGACTCCATTATCTGAATTCTGTAGGAACTGGAAGGCAACAGAGTAATTTGCAGTTTTCCCTGTACTACTGGTCATTGTCTGCTTTTAATTTCCTTTTTCCTTTGGGTCTAAGAAGCAGAGCTTGGTAGAGAGAAATCTGTTCCTTTTCTTAAAGATTGTTCAGAAATGTAACCACTAAACTGATCAAACCTTCTGGAGGAAATTCACTTCCAAATCTTCTGCTCAGCCAGTTACAGGAGCAGCAGAAAGACAAAGGAAATCAGATCCAGAACTGTTTCATCCCCAGCCCTCAGAAACATGATTTGAGGATCCACGGGCAAAAAGTATGTCTATAATGTAATGTCTGGATCTGTCTACTTCCCATTGATCATCCTTCCTCACCTGAAGACAGAAGCAGGCACTTCTAGGGCATGAGTCACTTCAAACTAAAGGAACTGTCTAAAACAGGCTAGAGGAACCTTACCCTATTCTGCTTCATTCGGGGAGCCTTAGGCAACTGGCTGAAGGGTGGATGCCCACCCTGCAAATATCTAAAGTAAAACAAGATAAAACACACAGACTGAACTTACATCTAAACTGGATTATTCTCCTCTGGACAGCTCCGTCCTTCCCCAGCATACTCCAAGAGCAGATGTGAAATGGTACCTGACAGGATCACTAAAGAGAAGCTGAGCAAAAGGCTAATAAGTGTTTTAATTTGTTTACAGGTTGTATTGTTTTCAAAAGATATACCAACTTTGAAAGGTTGCTGTTCAAGAATGGTACTTGGCTTCAAGAGGATGTTCAGGTGGCCTGTTAATACTGTCCTGAATTGCTGCTCATCCAGCACTGAGTCATCCCCTGAGTAGCCATCTCTTGACTGCTGTGCACAAAAGAAATAGTCCCTCAATGTCCAGATGGAAAAGGTGACAAGTGGTGTCCCTCAGGGTTCCATACGGGGACCAGTGTTGTTTAATATCTTCATTAATGATATTGATAGTGGCATTGAGTGCACCCTCAGCAAGTTTGCTGATGACACCAAGCTGGGTGGTGCAGCTGAGATGCCAGAGGGATGCCATCCAGAGGGACGCCATCCAGAGGGACCTGGACAGACTGGAAAGTTGGGCCCAGGTGAGCCTCATCAGGTTCAACAAGGCCAAGTGCAGGGTCCTGCACCTAGGCTGGGGCAACCAGCATTATCAATACAATCTGGGAGAGGACATGCTGGAGGGCAGCCCTGTAGAAAAGGACTTGTGGGTACTGGTTGATGAAAAGCTGGACGTGAGCCACCAATGCGCAATGGCAGCCCAGAAGGCAAATTGCATCCTGGGCTGCATCAAAAGAAGTGTGGCCTGCAGATGGAGAGAGGTTTTTCTGCCCCTCTGCTCTGCCGTGGTGAGACCTCACTTGGAGCACTGCATCCAGGTCTGGAGTCCCCAGCACAAGAAGGACATAGACCTATTGGAGCGTGTCCAGAGGAGAGCCACAAAAATGATCAGAAGGCTGGACACCTCTCCTATGAAGATAAGCTGAGAGAGGTGGCGCTGTTCAGCCTAGAGAAGAGAAGGCTCAAGAGGGACCTTATAGCAACCTTCCAAGACCTGAAAGGGGCCTATAGGAAGGCAGGAGGAGATCTGTTCTCAAGGGTCTGTAGCGACAGGATGAGGCGTAATGGTTTTATGCTAGAAAAGGGTAGATTTAGGTTAAACATTAGGAAGAAGTTCTTTAATACAAGGGTGGTTGAGCACTGGAACAGGTTGCGCAGAGAGGTGGTGGAGGCCCCATCCCTGGAGACGTTTAAGGTCAGGTTTGATGGGGCTCTGAGCAACCTGACCTAGTTGGAGATGTCCCTGTTTATTGTAGAGGGGTTGGACTAGATGACCTTTAGAGGTCCCTTCTAATCCAATAAAGTCTACGATTCTATGATTCTAATTCTAATTCAGTTGCAGGCTCAGAAGGGACTAGAAAGCCCTGAATGGATGTCCCAGCAAAAACCTGTGAATTGTTTGTGCTCATTCTTATCTCCTCTGTCTGGGACCAGATCCTAACTCCTGACAATGTCTCCATTCATCCAGCTCTGATTCTTGCCCTGGGCAACCACAGAGGGCCCCCATCCAGTCCTGCCTGCTTTCTGTTGCTTCTCTAGCTCACATCAGCTGTGGCACCAGTGTTTTGTTTTCCTCCTGAAAATAACCCAGTAATTGCTATCCACCAGGTCAACCTGCCACAACATTGAAGGTCTGCACTGAACTCAGATGGCCCCAGAAAGCTGTAAGGCTTTAGGTGGGGTGTAGAGCAGAAAGGGTTCCCAAATCCAGAGCAATGTAGACTGGCAATTTGAGCAACATCCTGGAAAGTCCATGGACACGTAAGTGGGCAGTTCCATGCAAAGGTTCTGATAAAATAAGAGCTTGATTGAAACCACAGTGAAGTCCCTATGGTTTCTTCCCTGTCCTTCACATTCTCAATCATCCCCTAGACCTCTCCCACTGCCTGGGAGCTTCATACATATGTCATGTACACAAAACCTTTGGCAAAGGGGACCCTAAAAGACTCCTGCAAGACTTGCTATTGGATGTTATTTATAACCAGGGAGCTGGATAAAGAAAGCTGGATGTTCTCTAGTTCTCAGAAACACTGCAGCGGTCTGATTTGAGGAACAATGGCTTTGGTTAGCAAGATGGGCAGCTCCTTTTAACTTCTAGGGAACCGAAAGCTCTGAGAGTGTCTAAAAACCCAGTATTAATCCATGGCATTCCTGCACCATCAGTAAAGCAAGGGCTGGATTGACTTGACACCAGGCTTGCCCACCATTTCTGCTGGAAAGCTTCACAGCTGCAACAAGCAGCAACTTCTCCCGGCACCGTGGAGTTGTCTGGAGAGGACGCATTTCCCATACTCAGCTTCTCATTGCAAACTCAGTTTTCGGTTGGTTTGTTTGGTTTTTTTTCATGCAGCCGAGGAAGGACAATGAACAGCAAAGTGGCAATGTTACAGAGAAGTCTAGCAGCCAGTGTCCCTGTCATGGCTCTTCCCGGGTAGAGCAGTCACTCTGAAGCTCAGTGGCAGCTAATAACGTGGATGAAATAGGACGTTTGGCATTCACTGGGTGCCCTCTCCTTCCTTTAGCATAGCAGCCTTAGTATCTTCAGCTCAACAGCCAAAACTGGACATACTGAGCATTTGAAGCACTCAGTGCTTGGAACTTTCCTGAGCTCACCAAACATTAAATGACTTTAGGAAATGGATCTTTCAATCTTATCATCCAGCAACCATAAGAAAAAGGAAATTTGGTCAGAGCAAAGGTTTGGCAAGGTCAGTACCACTTCCCCAAGAAGAACCAGGAGGAGATAAAGGAACAAGAAACATAGAAAATATAAGGAAAAAGACATGCATATAATAATCCTTCCTATGGTGTATGTCTTCCATCAGTCACCACAGCACCTTTCTAGAGTACAGTTGGTGATAAGGTTTTAATCTTCTTGGTTATCAATACCTTCAACTTCTTTTATTAAACTCACATTAGGACCAATTCCAGGATGATTTTACTGTCTGTAGATCACCTCCCACCCTGAAAATTGTGCCTAACAGGGCTCGTTTGTGCCATTGTTCAAAGCTTTCTGTTGAAATCCAGGTACACGCCTGCAACAATCTATAAATGCATCTCATTTCAAAGACTTCACTTCAAAAGACTGATTGCCTACAAAGGAAGAGTACAAAAAATACAAAGATGTTGGCAAAAGGAGGGTTTGGTCGATTCAGAGATCAGGAAGAAAAGAATCTTCCCTATTTCAAACGAAGCAGAAGTTATTTCAGTCAAGCAGGCTCTAGGTGAGGATGTCACCTATGGATTTAAAAGCATCCATTACAAAGCATCAGAGCTCTCTATAGAAAGATTCTTCACGGACAGTCTGAAGCATCCAAGCATGTCTTCCAGAAAGAAGAGCCTACTGGGATAAGCTCCCTACCTAGGCTGTGTTTCAGAAAAAAGGATGTCCAAACAAGGAAGTCAAGAGTACCGCAGTGATTCGGAACCACTCCAAGAACAAGACCTGCTATCTTCGACAAATCACAATGGGGTCATCCTTCACTTCCTTGCCTGAGGATGGAAGGTAGCAAAAAGGGCAAGTCACTTGCTAAAATGCATGAGGGAGAACAAGGTTAGGACAACCGCAGGGACCACTGCTGCCATGAAGATTCACGAGAATGGGGAAAACCATGTAGAGAGCAACTGAAGAGATCCTTACCCAGGAGAGCACAGTATGGGCACATGGACATAGCCTTGATTTAGAAAAATAGAACATGCTGAAGATCACTGACTGGTTATCCAGAGACCTCCTGGAGGAATGCTACTAATTACGTTTACATTTGGGAGCTTTGGATTCAGGTGTTGTTTTTGATAACCCTCACTATGTCCAATGGCTATTCTACCTGGAGAAGATAGTACACTTGAGCAATTGCTAAAGGGGAACATGTTCTCATCAGGACTCAGTGGACTGGCTAAATATGGAGATTTTAGGAGAGACTTACATTCCTGGAGGAGACAGTAAGCAAGAGCTGAAACTATCAGCATTCTCCCTGCCCAGTTATGAGTGGTCTGTGTGAAGGGTCAGTATGAAAACGTGGGAATAATTAAAAACGTGGTTTCACTCTTCCTGGCTGAAAGGGACTTAAAGCTACAGGTTAAACTGGATGTAACATGAGCCTAAGAGCATTAGACACACATGAAAGTTTAACAAATACAACATGACACACACTCACACACACTGTCTAAACCAGGCATGCATGCAACATTTCCACCTGAAGAGAGCATTGATGCCTTACCAGGAGTCCGATGGCCACATCTAATTTCTCTGACAGCTCCAACCACCTTCCTCTTAATAAAGCTTAGAGAAGACTCAAGATCCCAGAATGCAAGGATGCTGTGTCAGGGCTGCGTGTCAACTATCGTCACTTCTGCTGGGTACACAGGTGAATGTCAAGTGAAACAGATGAGCAAAGTGAAGTGTCAAATGCTAGGAATATCTGCATTACAAATCAAAACAACCAACTAGCAATTTCCATGTATTGAACATAGAATCATTACGGTTGAAAAAGACCTCTAAGACCGTCAAGTCCAACCATCAACCCAACACTAACATGACCACTAAACTATGTTCTGAAGTGCCACATCTATGTGTTTTTTGAACACCTCCAGGGATAGTGACTTCACCACTTCCCTGGGCAGCCTGTTCTGATGCTTGATCACTCTTTCAGTAAAGAAGTTTTTCCTAATATCCAATCTAAACCTCCCCTGGTACAACTTGAGACCATTTCCTCTTGTCCTACCTCTAGTTACTTGTGAAAAGAGACCAGCACCCATCTCTCTACAACCTCCTTTCAGGCAGTTGTAGAGAGTAATAAGGTGGTGTGGCTTGGCCAGGAAAGAGTTTACCGATAGCTTAAGATCTCATACTCTCTCTTCCTGCAGGGCCTCGCCAAGCCAGCTTGGTCATTAGCTGGAGCTTTGCTTTCTGTCGGTCCCTGAAGCAAAGTGAACTTGCAGCTGCTTGCACTGCACAACTAGATTGTGATGAACCAGCTATTAAGGCAAATAATTAATTCTACTTTATTGCACTGGGCCTTTTCTTCTGTCATTCTTTACCTGCTAACAACACAGAAGGGGACAAAGAGCTTAGAGGGAAAGAGCTTAGAGGGAAGATGTTCCTGCTTTGTTTGAAAAGAAAAATAAACAAGGGCACAAATGACACACAAAACGAATGCTTAGATGGCAAAAACAAGTCTTAGTGCTACAGCATCATCAGATCTCTCCCAGGTGATGTCACCGGCTGTAGATCTCAAAATGGTTTACAGAGGTAGTATCTCTAGCGTCTTTTGACAGATGGAGAAACCAAGGTAGAAAGCCTGAGATCATCCAGCAAGTTAGTAGCTAAAAAAAACAGAAAAGAAAAAAAAAAAGAGACAACAACAAAAATGTCAGGTCTCCTCATCAGAACTCCTTCCTTATAGCAAAGACAGACAAAAGCAGTCTCCAAAAAATCCCAGAATAATTTACACACTATGTTATCAGTATTTATATGTATCTACAAAAGACCGTTCCATGTGTCAGTGTACACTGATGTCCACCTGTGTCAGGAGATGTTCTGGTTTATATGAAATATCTAAATGTTCTCCTCCAAATATTGTGGTCAGCCAGCAAAAAGCCAACAGAGAAAACGAGAATTTGGGTGGAAAAAAGAGTGGGAAAGGAGTTGGCCCTTGTTCCATGGGAACAAGACAAAGAATTGGAATCTCACTATAAGAATATTGGATATGAGGAAAATAATAGATAATTAGGAAGATAAAACCTGAGGTGGACATTAGGAGTGATCAGAACACCTGGGCAGAGCAATTGGTGGCTCTGGAAAGAAAAAGATGTTTAGAGCAGCACAAGCAGCAGCAGATGCCTGAGCACGGCTAGAAGTCTAGTGTTTGCTGTCAAGACCAGCTCAGCTAAGCAGGAAAAAGTCTTTGAGCAAGATGAAGGAAAAGAGAACAACAGGCGGAAAAAAAAAAAAGCGAGATTGCTATGCAAAATTCTGAAATTCAAGACAAAACTAAATATAGCCCCAATAAAAGGAGAAGTCGCATGCAGCCCCAACCCCCACTTCTGTTCACTGGCTTTCTCCAAAGAACTGGAGGTAAAAATATAATTTTACTAATATAAAGTGGCACAGTTACACGTGGGGAAAATGATTTAGCTTGAATAATTGAGAACAAACAACAGGGCTGACTGTGAAGGCAAACAAGGGTATGGAAACTGTTGTATATGAGGTGAAAGCTGCTCAAAAGAGAACAACATGCTCAGATTGGATGGTGGGAGTGGTACCATCTGGCTGAAAGTCAACAAATGCAATGCTTTTTTATATGTAGGAAGAAAGGCGGGGAGGGGGAGATCCAGACAGCTATCAGCAAATTAATCTGAGCACAAAAGCACACAAGACTTTTGAACATCGCTTGAAGGAAAGAGTAGTTGAAAGCATGGCAGCAAACAGAGATTTGGATAGAATACAAAATCTGGTTTATCAAAATAAATCATGGGAATGTAATCAATAGCTTTTTTGATAAGGCTCCTGGAGGTCTTTTCAAAGAGAGGAAAATCAGCGGATCTAATCCTAACTTCAGTAAAGAGTCTGATGGCAAGTCAAAACAAATGACTGCCTTAACGATAGATACGGGGATTAATACAACAACTGGAAGGAAGCGGTTAGTGTGAAGACTGCAGGCTGGGATCAAATTCAGAGGCACAGTGGCATTAGGTAAGGATCCCTTGGCTTTATTAAAGACGGAATGAAATGCAGTGATTAAAAGAGAGTAGGAAAGAGAGTGCGACAAACAAAAAGGTCTGTGAGAATCCAAAACCTCCGCTGGAAGCAACAGAGCAGAAGGACCTGTTAGCTGATTGAACTTGAGGGATGCTGGACCACATAAACTAAAGCTGCACGTCTGAAATATAGGCAACATACTCTTCCCCGTATGGTCTGTCTCCAGCAAACACCTCTTGGGGCATTTTCTGAACATTCCCATGGAGCACAATGCTCCTTGACGGTGCAGAATCCGTGACAAGTTTGCACACATGCCTGCAAATGGCCAATGCAGATCTGCCTACAACTAGAGATGGGGGCAAGAACCCTTAAAGAGGGGCAGAAAGGGATAATTTAACCGATTATGATGGTGGCACAGGAGTAATCAGCCCTTTCCAGCCACATCCTCCGTGCCTTAGAAGCCCCTACTTGCCTGGCAACTTCTCATGCAGAGCCTGATCTTTCATGGCTTCTCTCCAGCATCCCTTGATGCTATATGGTTGGTCACATCAAATCAAGAGACAGCAATCACACCAGATGGCTGCCCCAGAAACTGAAGTCCTGCAGGTTAGCTACAATAATGCTGGAAAGCCAGAAGGAGGAAAAAAAATGAAAAGGAAAGGAAAAAAAAAAAGAGAGAGAGAGAAAGGAAAAAAAAAGATAGGAACTAAATCCAATTTTGGTTCTGGGAAAGAAAGTATGAAACCAAGGCAAAAAACATTTTGCTGACTTTCCCAAATTCCTTCAAGCATGTAAAGTGAAGCAGTTGAGAGACAGGCAGCAGCACGCTGAGCAGCAAGAGTACCAGTGAGGAGCACAGAGAACATCTACTACCTCAGTATTCACCTCCAGAAAGGTGGAAGAGGAGAAAAGGAAAACTGCTGGGAAGAAATCAGCCCTACCTGTTGCTTATTCATCTTTTGTCTTGCATGCCTTTCAATACGGGATAACAGATGAGAAGGCTTTCAGGTGCCGCTTTGATTTCACTGGGATTTCAGTTCTCAAATGACCTCATGAAGTGGGGTGGTTTCAGACTGACACTTAGACCTTCTGTGGTAAGGAAACACAACTCTGCACAAAGCGAGTAACAAGAGTGGTCATTTTTGCTTAGGAATCCACTGATACTCTCTCAGTGGTACTGAGCAATGATTTCTGGTCTTGACAAAAATCTGAGACAGATGCTCTAGCAAGCTGAGTGCAAGAGCCCCACAAAAAACTCAATCCTGTATTAGTGACACTGGTATTATGCCTCCAGCCAGTAACATAATCATGGCCCGGTTAAGTAATTCTCTCCACTTGTAAGCTGGTGGAAGTTCACCCAACACAACAGCAAAGTAACATAGGTGTGAGCTGTCCCTTACAATTATTGTTCTAACAATCTGTTCAGTAGTAAATTTGGCTGCAGGAACATCCCAACATTGCTCAATGCAAGGAGTCAGTAGAGGCATCCTGGTGACTACAGGACATCAGCCTGCTGCTATCAAATCACTGAACTATAGAAATGTTGGCTGGAAGGGGATCTCTGGAGCATGCTGGTCCAGCCTCCAGCTTGAAGCTGGATTAGCACCAACTCTACTCTTGCTCAGTCACAAATTTCTCTAGCCGCATCTAAAAAACCTCCAAGGATGGAGGTTGCACAACCTTTCTGGGTAACTGTTTCATTGCTGCACAACTCTTGGAGTGGAGAAACCTGTCTTATGTGCAAGTGCTCTTCAGATACCTTTTGAATCCAGCATTGGGGACAACATACCTTGAGCTCAAGGAAGAGCCATACTACCCCCTCTTACACTGCAGGAAGTCATCTATATAGTTAGGTGTCCACTTTTTCACCTTTAAAAATAATAACCAAGAAATTGGCATTGGGAGGAGGTAAATTGTAAGACACAATTGTAAATTTGCAAGGGTAAATTGTAAGACACAAGCTTCAGTGAAGGCGATGTCTATTGACTTGGAAACAGTCAGGATTTCACCTACTTTCCAGGCAGCTGGCACAAAATACATCCTGGCTAACTGACTCTGCAAACATTGAGAATGGACTTATAAGAATGATTAAAGGTCTGGAAAACCTGCTAGTGCCAAAACAAGACATCTCAACTTAACTTCAAGAGAGAGAGAGAAAACAAAGTCTAATTGCAATCAGCAAGTGCCTAAACAAATGGTAAGAAGATTTCCTACTTCAGATATCTATTTAGATACCTGTTTAATGTGAAAAAAAAAAAAAAGGCTTAACAAATTCCTGTGACTGAATTCTCTAATGAGACAAATGAGGATTAGAAGAAAAACATTGCTTGGGAACGGTTTAACACTGACTGGCATGAATTACCATAAGAGTCTTTCAGGACTGTCTCTTCAAATCAAAGAAACTAATGGTTGGGGCTATACAGATGGTCCAGCTAAATTTCACATAGTCAAACAGATGAGCTCCAGAGGTTCCCTTCCAACATCAACCAGGCTATGATTCTGTGTGAAAATGATTTCAAGTTGGCCAAGAGAAAAGGGGGCAGGTGTGATTCCTGGGGTTTTTCTTTTAACAACATAGCTATCATGTTCACAGATCAAGGGCAAATTAAAACCAACAAAGATTAGGAGGGTCCATAACGGACTCTATGTGATATGTAAGAAGCCCCAGTAATGGTTTCTGCCAAGCTTTTGTCCCATCCTTTGTCAAGTGTTCCCAGTGATAGAGACTCCACAATGTCCATATAGACCCTAATCAATTCCTAGGCTTCTCTCTGCTGACCATCAGAAAGATTTTGTCTGTTTTCTAAAACACTAGATTTCTGTGGCTGCAATTTAAAGCCCAGATCTCTAGTTATACCCAGACTGGTTATGTGGAACAGATTTCTTTTTACTCCCACTGCTTATTTGCAGTAGGTTTTTGCACATACCACATAGACAAGGTATGATTTCTCCCCTTAGTGTTTTGTTTTCCAGAATGAACATCCCCAGTTCTTTCAATTTTCTCCCTCCACAGCATTTTTCAGATCTTTTATCATTCCCCTGGCCCTGCCTAGATTTCCATTTCTTCAAGGGCTTTTACCCCAAAATAGACTTTTAACTGGACCAGATATACCCATCAGGGATCATTTGCCTCTTTCACTTTAACCAAAACAGAAGTTTGGTTCCAGTTTGTTGTTTATGTTACTTACAGCCCAAGATAATCAACAGTCAAATGTATGAGAGGTTGTTTGCCTGTTCGGTCCCTCCTCTGAACCCTCAACATGGGAAATAGACTAAAACAGGCAATAAAGACTGAGAAATTCTGATTTTGCAGGTGGAAAAGAGGAGCTCACAAAGTTCAGGAGGACAAAATGTTTCAGCAGGAGCAGGAACTGAGAGTTACTCATCCAGACCCTTATCGAAGCCTTGGTAACAAGCAAATTCCAGTAATATCAGTGCAGCAGGTGGATGCCACACTCCAATGAACTTTGTGTTGCAGAGTCACAGCTGAACAGGATAAATAAACTGCAAGCAGTAAGATCATCCTGGAGGAGAAGCAGAAAAGCTATCAGAAAAGTGTGTCCTCCATCACACTCCCCAGCTCCTTAAGTGCCACATCAGGTTCCATTATCTCTTGGCTGTATACGTGAAATGGAAGGGTAAAAATACAGCTTTGCCCTCCAAAAATCAACAATTGCTAAAAAAAGGCTTCTTCAGAAAACCTCCCATCATCTCCTCATTTTAGTTCCTCTCCATTTATACAGCCCAGCAGCTCACACAGACATGAACCTCACTGAGATACCCTTAGATAGATGAGCTTCACAGGGTATCTGGGACTTTCCTTATTATAAATAAGGATTGTATTGCCTTCAAACACCAGAAAGCTCAAATGTCAAAGGAATGGAGGTAATCAGAGAAATTATTCTGCAGAGGAGGCATCACCGTCTGCTGTGGTTTTACTTCTTTCCCCAGGGAAACTGCTGACCAGGACCAGCTTGTCAACAGACCTTGACATCATCTTTTAAACACTGTCACCCTCAACATCTGAATCTCTCTCTCCCTGAACACAGCATCTGTCTTGGGGGAGGACTCTGGTAACTCAGTACATTACTACTCCTGAAAATGCTATTTTCCACCCTGACTTGTCTCTGAGATGTCAACATCACTAAGCATCGATGTGAGCAGTGCAGGTCTCTAGGGAGCCATGGGCAAAGCTGTGCAAGATCTCCTTGGAATGGCCATAGTGTACCTACCACTCCAAGATATTGCACCCCTTGTTCAGTCAAAGGTGCTTGCTGGGTAGGCTTTACCTCTAGCCAGCACTCATGCAGCTGCAACACTTGCTTTTCTCCCCAGATTGCTGATAGCTTCTCCAAGCATCTGACTCCATCCAAGATGGTTGTAGCTCCTCATGCTATGTCCCTCCTGCCTGAGCCCTTTAAGTTCATTTGTGATCCATGATATTCTTTCAGTTTTTGCATACCACAACCACATGTCTTGCTTGGTACTTTAACAGCAACCAGTGTAAGAGCTTTGCCTGCAGTCCCCAGCCAACACCACTGTCTTGTTAGGGTATTAATTCAGGATGCAACTGGAAATAAGATGTCACCTGTTAAGCCGTCCATATGCACAATGGATGACTAACAATGAGTCCAGCCAAGTGTATGCCTCCAAGGAGGATAAATCTCATGGCTTCAAGAAGCTCTAGAGGTATGCAGAGATGAAACTGTACAAGCAGATTTAAAACCTGTTAGAAGTCTTCTGCAATAGCTCGAGCTGCTGTCGAAGTTTCTAGACACAAAATGCCTTGGGGGGGAATAACCACAGAACCCAAGCCATCCCAAAGCAATTTAAATGCATAATTAAAAAATAAGAAAAACAGTAAAAAAAAAAAAAAGAAATGCAGTCCCACTTCTCTTCAAAGATTTATCTGGAGCAGAGGTTTCTTGGCCACATTACAAACTCCTGGAAGTCACAGGTCTTCCGCAGAAGACATTCACCACAGTAACAATTCAAGCATGGACACACAACAAATGTATTCCAAGAGTTTTCTGAAAACATTAACTGACAAAACCCAGCCAAGTTTTTAGGCTTGCCATCCAAGTCCCATGAATAGGAGTATACTCTATAAACACAGATGTATCTCTAGAAACAGTGATACCAAACAGGAGATCCCCATTTACATGTATTCTACGTACGGAAAGCTGAGTTTCATGTAAGGCACCTTTCTTTTTCTTCTCTGGTATTATTAATTGTACTAGCCATAAAATTGTTAATAAAATGGCACTTATATTTTTCATAACATTAAAACTCTCTCCCCATGAAATGAATGAAGTTTCTCCTCTCAGATCCTCTCCAAGAACTGTGGGAAATTTCATTGCACTGATTATAGTGTTTAATAAAAGTTGATTTTTGAGTAAACAGTTGTTGCAGCAAATTGATCGCTGCACTTACGTGCTCTTCTCTGTTATCTTTCATACCCTTTCAGGGAACATAATCCTATACTTTCAGAAGGATGTCATTAAGATGATGTTATCTTTTTCCCATCTCCAACTTCTCATCTGTATCTTCCAGAATGAAAATCCACCATGTTGTGGTACCCTGTTAAACTATTCCCATTGTCCTTCAAATTATGCCTCTGTAATAAAACCTGCCTTCACTCCTCTTGTGATCCTTGTGTCCTACCTGCCACATCATCGTCTCCTCCCAATGGGCAAGCATCAGCTCAGTGGTGGGGTACCAGGGATACCTCCTTCACCACCTGCCCCTGTTTGCCCTGTTTGCACATAGTGCTGTGAGACAGGTCACGGTTCTTCTGGAAGGACAGCCAAAGAGATAATGATCCAAGCCAAGCACGATTTCTCAAACCAAATTACTAACTCTGAGTAAAATCTAATCGCAGTTCAACTATTAATTAAAAGAGGGAATCAGAAGTGAAAATAGATAGGCAACAACCCAAACTCATCAATCTTTACTAAATGGAAGAGAAATATAGATAAAGAAATAAAAATGTTGTGTCATGAAGCTTGGAAGCATCGTATGGGAACCTTAAGATATTAGGGAAAATCTGTAGCTCAGAAAAATAAAAGATAAATATGAAGTTATTATTTTCAGGGTTTTTTTTGTTTAGTTGGTTGGTTTTGGTTTGTTTGTTTTTTGTTTTAAACAAAAGCACTACAATGAACAAAATCTTACAGATGGTACAGTCCAGTAGAGGAAAGCTCAATGTCTGATTTTGATCTGTATTTGGAAAGCAGCAGGGCAACGTGCATATGTCTGATGATGATGAAGAAGCTTTTTCCAGTCCATTAGTAACAAAGGCAGATATTAAACAACACCTACGAGAGATAAACATTTAAAATCAGTGGGCCTGGATAGCTCGCACCTAAGTGCACTCACAATAGCTGGCTGAGAAGATCTATTTGAATACCGCCAAATGCAAAAGCTGTGCTCAAAGAACAGATTCAGCGCAGACCTCCAGTGCAGCAGCCTGAATTCTGGAAAAATAGTAATGTGGCAGCAGATTTGGGGATTAAAAGAGGTAAATAATTCAGGATGACCTCCCAGTATGTGCTGCTGTGAAAAGGCTAATGCAACCGTTTGCTGTATGAACAGAACAGGAAGGAAGAACAAGGACCTTTTGTACATGGTATTGGTGAGATCTGGGTTGTGACACTAATGTCAGGCATTTTGAAAGGGCAATAAAGACAAAGGGAGGGCATGGAAAGGAAACGTAAGAGCAATTAGAGGAGCTCCACATCCTTCTGGAGCAAGACCTGCATGCCCTCACTATAAGGTTATCTCAGTAGACACTCAGCACCTGTGTTTAGGCAACTCAATCAGGTGTTGAATGTCTCCAGAGGTGGTCTACTATAAGGCAACTCAATCTAGCAGAGGAAGGCACAATGGAAGCCCATGGACATTCATAACTCTCTCTGGGGTATCTAGATTAGTAGCTAGAGCAAGGGGAGCTAGATGTGCTGAGTTGTCCACCTCATCTCCTGAAGAGTTCAACAAAGTGCAAGTTACACTTAATCAGAAACAGGTTGTTGGACTCAACTTACTGGAGGTAACTGGTGAAAATTAGCAGCTTTTAATAATTAGCCAAATAAAATAATCTACCCTTCCCAACAGGGATTAATCTTAATATAGCTACAACTGCATGGACTTCCTGGGTTTCTGATGTCAGATCTTGGCCCAGGCATGGAGACATTACATTCCACTTGGATTTTCTCAAATAGCTGCTGGCCTCTAATCATGGAAGCCCACTCGCTCTTGCTGCTGTATGTTTGGAAAAAAAGATACATTCAAATAATGAAGTTTCAGTAATGTTCTGCACTTCAAGAGGAGGAAATGCTGCACAGAAGTCCTTACAAACTTCATTTTAGGGGCACTCCTGTTTGATTAATGTCTTTTTGTTAGAAAATCCTGATAGAGGTCTAAATACCCATGTCACGAAGCAAGAAGAGACACAGTAAAGTCACATTATACTACTGGAGGCACTGGGTGCTGCAAATCCCCAAGGTTTCACCAAACCTGCGGTATTTTTTGTTGTCCTGGCATGGCTAGTGCATCCCAGTCAACAGAGCAGCAGCAGGTTTCTAGTCACCTTCACTGCACAGAAAAAAAAGATACCCAACATCTGTATCCCGGAGACAACTAAATGAGGTATTCAGCTTTTTCAGAATCGTTTCATGATTTTTGCTTCTGTAGCTTCTGGGGTTGCCAGAAATTATCAGCAGCTATTGGTATTTCACCAGCGCAGATTGGGGACATCGAGCTGGTCTCTGTACACACATGAATAGACACAGACATATCACAACCCAAGGCAGAATTCATTTGTCTGAAGTTTGTTGCCCAATCCCACATGAAATGCTCCGGCAGAGCTGGGACAGTGTGTGGGCTGGCTGGTACGAGAAAGGACATATGGAAGACCCGTGCCCTCTGCACAGGCACCTGGAAGCCCTCAGTTATCCAAAATTGTGCAAGACCCTACCCATGGCCTTCTAAACATAAACCTCAAAGCTTTTGCAACCATAATGACTAGAGCTAGATGCCTTAATCTACAAACCAGTCTGACCTTGGGAACATTTTTACATGACAAAAGGAGGGTCTGCATCCAGTTCTTGCTAGCAGATGAAGAATGCTTGGAGTCTAGCTGTCTTCTGCATAATGTCCTCCTCTGTTCTAATGTATGGGAAAAAATAAATCCGTCATGGACGAAGAAGCTGTCCTACTGTTACAAGGAAGAGACACCATTCTTACTTTTCTTTGCTATCTTCTGGTCCTCAAAGCAGGGACAATCATGTCATCAGTTCTAGGTTTGCTAGATCCTACAAGCCCAGGCTTGGAATACACAGCCGGGGACAGAGCAAACTCTGGCTGCATCTGCCAATTACAGACTATTTGGACGTACTCCACCTAATGAAAACAAATGGATTGTGCAATTCCTGGGGCTGCAGATGTGCCGTGAGACTGTGTTTCAACCCACTATCTTAGATGCCCCATCCGTATAAAGGACATTTGTGCAGTACATGGCTTATCAGACTCATCTGGGTGTTAATCTGGGAACATGGACCCAGAACACATCTGCAGCACTGGGATTTCACAACCCAGCTGCTTTGTTCTTGTTGTGAAGAGTTTAACCTTTTCCCTCAGGCTCACCTACGGTCAGAGATGAAAGTGCACCTCAGTGGCTCAAGCTCATATTGCCATGGCAGGGGTTGCTCCAGCTAGGGAAGATTTTCCAGACAAGGTAGCACAGGCTATGGGCAACAGGCATCATGTTTGAGGACAGGAGTCCTTAAGAAGCTCTTCCAGCTCCACAGCCTACCAGCTAGATGAGTGAAAAACAAGGATACTCTGTTCAGCAGCCCATGCCTGCCCACCACAATGAAAAAATTGTGTTCACCCTCATCTGCTTCATGCCATTAACTTCCCTTAACTGGGTTTCCTGCCTCAAGGGGTTGCTTCCTGCCCAGAACATCCCATTCCCAGCCCTGCACACATTACCGAGGACTGCTATTTGCAGATGAGGATTTATGGTACAGAGCACAAAGTTGTAATGCTTTCAAATCACAGTGAAACTGGCACCAGGATACGGCTGCGCCTTGTGCGTCCCTCACAGGTTTATCAAGCTATGAGTATTTTGGAAAAGAAGTGGCTTCGCTAAGCGTGGAATTGTAGCTTTGTCTCTTCATTTAATTCCTGAAATTCTCATGCTTGGGAACACAGGAATCACACAGAAGACACAGCAGTGGCACGGGATGAGGAAAGAGAAGGAGCAACAAATCCTACACTTAATCCTACTACCTTATTTTGATGAATGTATTTTAATATAAAGGCTATTATTTCAATAATCATAGCTGTGTCTGCTGTCACTTGTAACTGATGGTCTAACAAGACCACAGGTGAGGAGGGAACGCTCTTCCTCCACAGCTCTCCCAGCCTGGGCACGAAGCCATCCAGTGCTGCGCCTGTCCAGCTACACATCTAAAACTGAGCCTCACAAAGCGCTTTAGGAAAATCAAGCTCAATGATCCCGCCCCATTTATTTACTGTGACACTCCAGGTTATAATTGTGATTATATGGGCTGGAAATACTCTTCCGGGTGAATAAATAAATAAATAAAAAACTTAACAAGATAAAACTGCAAGACCTTTCTGGATGGTGTTCATCACCTTGGTGCATTTGTGGTCCAGCTGCTCTTTTTGTACATCAGCCTTTGGGAAAGATACATGTCATTCGTATCATCGGAGATACAAGTTGCCATCAGACAGCTCTTACTGGAGTTATTTCACGGCAGCATCTCAAGCCACAGCTAAACAGCATGACCAGAGAAGACCAAACAATGTAAGTGAACAGAAGATCACCTTTATTTTCCTCCTCGAAGTGTACACCCATTTTCTATACACAGGGATAAAAGTCCCCTAGATTTAGCCCAGCACCATCTCCAGGCTTTGCTCCACAAAATTAATGCAGCATATGAAAGGGATAGAAAATAGGGAGAAGTGCTTTCCTTGGCATTGGAGTACATCAAAACGTACAGCTCTTCTCTGAAAAGCCACTCTTTAAAAGGCAAGAAAGGTCAAGGCTGGCTCTCTGAGTGCAGCAGACCCCTGGGATGGCACAATTAACTCCTTAAATTGTGGAGGCAAAGCTGGGATATCTTACTGGTCCTTCTGCTCAGGAGACGTGAGAAAAAAAACTCCCAAAACTTCTTCTGAGGAGCAGGGAAATTACTCCAACCTGAGATCTAAGCCACTGTGGATTAAAACTCTTTGGAACTAGAAGACCATCTTTTTTTTTTTTTTTTTTTTGTTTTGTTTTATATTCACAGTAATTTGCCTCTTCAATGGCATAAAAATTAAATCCAGCTGGAATGGCTTTTTAATTAAAATCATACTTTGCTTATCAGAGTGAGAACACTTAACTGATTACCAAAGAAACGTAGAAACCTCTGGCATCCTGTTCCCCATTTTCCAGCCAGGCTGTGCAGCAAACTCATTCTGCTAAACTACATGTAACCCTTTGGAGACTGCCTCATAGGAACTCTCCTCACCCCATCTGTGGACCAGAAAATGTCATATGAGACATAGAGAGTCTCTATGAAAAGGTAAATACAAAAGTGCAATTCTCCCTCCAGCTGAAGCTGCTGGAGTTCACTCTTGGTTTAATTTGTTGACTCCTGAAAATTCCCTACAGAGGCAAGGAATCTCTGTACATTGAAATTAAACTCCTTGGCTGTGCTGTTATTTATCTTAATGGACAACTGAAAGGTTTCCCGCTGTCTCAAAAGTGACCTCAGGCCAAAGGCTCAAACCGTACACCTGACCCATTCCTAGCAGATACATCCCACCATCCCACCCCAATGGTTAAGGACCTCTATTTTTCAAGTGTTATCATCCAGGCTTGTTGCCAGCATCCTCTTATTTTGCCAGAGGCCTCTCCATATGGTGGCAAAAAATTCACAGGGTCACGATGTGGGCAAGGGTGGGTCACACAAGCTTTGCCACCCCCACCTTGAGGTGTTCCCTGAGGAACATCTCATGTAGCACAGCCTCTGGGTCATGGGGAGGAGGACTGCTGTTGCCTGTGCCGCATTTAGGTTTCAGCCTTCCAGGGTTGTTCCCGTAATAATTTTCACAAGCATTAATCTCACAGTCAGATCCTCAGACGGCACAGCACAGCAATGTTAACGTCAGTGAAGCTAAGCTGATTTATTCTGGCTGAGGATGGTAACTGCAGGGTAGGATTTTCCCAAGCACAACTAGTAGTTAAATTCCTAGGGCTGAATGAATATGTGACCGAGTGTCTGCGTGCTTTTATCTTTCTGTTTTCAGTGCCAGCTCCTGCTAGAGAAAGGGATGCTGAGGCAGATGCTAGAATTGAGGTCTTGAACCCACGCTGTGTGCAATGATCCTATGGGACTTTCCATCAGAATAGCACTGCCACAGGAACTCAGCAGCATTTTCCTTACAGGAGATCAGATGCTAATTCATTTGGGAAAGTTACTCTGTGCTTAGCTCCAGCAAGACCATTGCAGCCAGACGATGCTGGATTAGAGGCTGAAATAACCATCTCGTGAACAAACCCAATGGAGAACTGGAAAAGCTTCAATACTAGGAGGACCATGTGAAACCCCAGAGAGATCCTGCCCATCTTTCAACAAACCAGTAGCTTTGCAAGATGATCTGCTTCCATCTCCTGCTCTCGCCAGTCTCAAACCCAAACACAGATGTGGCCCCAAGACCACCCAACCTCCCATTCCTGCACTGATAGGTAGATCACAGAATCATTTAGTTGGAAAAGACCTCTAGGATCATCGAACATCTCCCTGTCCCCTAGACCATGTCTTGAAGCACCACATCTACCAGTTTTTTTAACACCTTCAAGGATGTTGATTCCACCACCTACCTGGGCAGCCTGTTCCAGTGCCCAACCACTCTTTCGGTAAATAACTTCTTCCTGATATCCAATATAAACCTCCCCTGGCATGACTTGAGGCCATTACCTCTCGTCCTATTGTTAGTTACCTGGGAGAAGAGACCAGCACCAGCCTCACTACAACCTCTTTTTAGGTAGTTGTAGACAGCAATGAGGTCTCCTCTCAGCCTCCTCTTCTCCAAATTAAACAATCCCAGTTTCCTTAAGCACTCCTCATATGACATTCTCCAGACCTCTCACCAGCTTTGTTACCCTTCTCTGGACCCGCTCCAGCACCTCAATGTCCTTCTTATACTGTGGTGCCCAAAACTGATCCATACTGCAGGAATGTCTTGCTCCTGCTAAGGGTGGTTTTGCCTTGCAAAGTTTTTCCTTCAGCAGGAGGCCAACACTGCACTGTGAACAGTATCTCCAACTGCTCTGCTTGCATAGCAGCTGAATAACCTATGCATCATACAGGAGGGCTCCTTCTGAGGCAGTCCTTGTGACAGACAACACATCCCTTTCAGAAATGGGCCAACCTTCAGCACAAAAGAAGTTGGCTTTCTGGCTCCCAGTGCTGCGCTTGGCAGGCTGTTCTCACATCTCACTCCCCTCACTGCTACAAACCTTCCCACACCCAGCCAAATTTAATCCCATCAAGTGTACAAACACTCCTGCACCAGCACTAGCTCTTTAGAGGATGCTTCCATTCCCCAATGTTATCACGAGTGCACGTGTAGGAGGTAACCACATCATCCCCATGACATCGCAATCGGCAGGGCTAATCTAACCAAACACCAACTACAAAGTCTTTATGATGTAGGCAGACAAAAGCGAAAGGAAAGAAGCAAATGGCAAGTAAAGGAAGTATATTTTCCTCACTTCCAGACTAGGTTTTGGGCATTCAGCTGCAAGACCATCCCTAACAGAAAGTTCATTCACAGAGCCTGGAACTGAACTAAGAGCTTCTCAGCTGCATCCTATGCCTGAACCATTCTGCCTCTCCAGCTGCAGCTGATTTATTTGTTCACCTCCTTCTACTCAGGGTTACCTCGCTGGATGCTGTTCCCTGCCTGTACTTCTCCTCAGGCTACTCTGCAAGGGAAATAAGCATTTATTTTTAGGTGCATTGTACTCTGACTTGTTGGCCTCTCCTCCCAGGGCTGCAATATATATTTAATACTTGTTTCCAGAGCTGTCAGCCCAGGAAGCTTTGAGTGGTGAACTGGTAGAGAAGAAATAATTACAAAGTAGAGGGGCACCAACCTGCCAATCATTCTAATACCCCTTCTAGAAACAGAAACTTGACTTTTCAGCAGTCCCATAGTGGGGAACAGAGGAAGCCTGAATCAAAGACACAGTTGCTGTTTTATTATTATGATGATTTCGGTTGTGCAATAACGAATCCTGTCAGATCTGCAGCAGAGAGGAACAGGAGCATAAATACAGTATTAGAGGGATACACAGGGAAAACAAAACATGCTGGAAAAAGGCTGCAGAGGAGAGACAACTGCACCTAGTCTGCTCACCTTTCCCTGCGTGGGCTGTCCGTAGGAGGGCTACAGCTCTAAATGGGATGCTTGACACATCAGCAATCCGAGCGTGGTCAGCACATCCAGCGATCAACCCGCACAAGAGATTCAGCTCCAGTGTGGGATTGTTCCACAACGGGTCTACTTAAAGGCTGCAGTTCCTAACCCCTTTGCAGCTGGAGTTCATGACTGCTGCCCTCGTGTTCCTCTTGCCCATTGCTCCCAGCTGCCCTTCTATGCAGTACCACCAGCCTCCTCCTCTCCCTCATCCCAGCCCTCACCATATCCCCAAGCAAATGCCATGCTGGGATCACAGGTCCTAGATGGTCCCTGAGGCCTTCATCACTGCTTGCAGCAGTCACTTGGCCTCTTTTCCCTTCTGCATCTGTTTCTCCAAAGACTAAATATAGTGCTGTTGAGCACATCAGGTGTCTTTCCTTCAGAAATCCTTAACCTTTACTCAGCTATTCTTCCACTACTGAATTTAGTGTTTCTGGAAGACATCCCTTCAATAAATCCTGGCTTTGCCTTATCTGCCTGCAGCAACAATATGTAGCAAAAAAAAAATTAACAGACAACCAAAGCTTCAGCTTTATAGCTAGGTTTAAAAATATTTCCAGATGCTTATTGGTCCCTTAAGACATTTTTGAGGCTCAGGTCAAGTAGACCCAAGGCAGCAAGGTCCAACTTTTAATTTCCTTTCCATCTACAAAACCATCAGGGCTTGGCTAACACAGTTTAACCACCAGAGCTGTCTGGCTCTGGGAACAGCTTCCTAGTCAAAGGAGCACAGTAAAAAGTGAACTTCAAGAAGTGGAAGGCAAATAACCGTACGAATACAACAGGAGCCTTATGTTAGCAGAGACCTCAAGGAGACAGAAAGGTTGTTCCTGCCTTATATCCCCAAGCCTGTAAGAGCCAAATGAAAACAAGAGTCAAGGCGAGGGCACAAATGCACACGCCAACATTAGGAGTCTCTTCCTTGTGGCGTTTAAATTTAATTATAGTGTAGATCGTGCACTTCCAGCACAGCTTCAGCCAGTGAAAGACATCCTACCTAACATCCACAAGAGAAATAGGGACCAAGATGAACGGATATCTAAAAGTAACAGCTCACGCCAGAGGTTTATTAATTGCTGTTATAGCCATGATTAACTGCTGATATATGAGACATAATATATTTTTATTAGACTGACTAGTACAGTTAGAGATAGGAAAAAAGGGTTTTGAGGCTCTTTGAAATGCACTGAGGAAATTTCAGGCTATGCATAGGTCTGAAATAACTGTTCTGAGTTCAGTCAAGTTTGTCAATTACAGGAAAAAGAGAGAGTAATTAACACCTGCAGAGCAGACAAATCACTTAGCCAGGGAGGAGATGGCAGGACCATCAGACCTTGTAGGACTGCAGAGATGAGCGAGAGTTATCACCTCCGCAACAGCAAGAAACGAGCAGGTGGCAGAACCTGAAGAAAACTGTGGCGTGTCATAAAAATCCATGTCTCCACTGACTTTGAGGTTTTTCATGCTCAGCAGAACCATGAATGTTAATTTCTAGGCTTGGCTTTCAGAGATACGTTGTAGGTCTAGAACACAGAAGGATGGTAGCGATGGATTTGCAGGAAGCCACTCCCTCCAACCAGCAGACTTTTCTTTCACGTTGTCCCACTGATAAACAACTTCAGGCTACATCCAGAACAATTGCTACTCAGCTTTGCTTCTCTTTTGGACCTCAGCAAGTATGGCTATGCCTGAAAGTGTATATTTTTATTTTATATTTATAAATGTATGTATAAAAATATATATTTCAGTTGTTCCAATATAAGCTGTTATTTCTCTTGACAAACCTGGCCTCATCTGCATTGTACACAAACAGCTTGAAGATAAGCCTTTGACACACTGTTTGATGAAACGTGTGTGACATCCCAGGGGAGGGAGGAGAGAACGGGGGCAGGAGCAAAGTTTAATTGTGCCAAAAATGGTGCCGCAAAAGAAATGGTGTGTAGGGGATGAACGAGGGAGGATTCCTGCGCCTAAACACACAACTCATGCCCCAAATGCAAAGCACTGGTTCCAGCAGGCAAAAAAAACCCAAACAAACCTTTGCACAGAAGAAACCATGCAAGAAGGAAACCTCACATGAGTCAGCGAGTAGAGAAGAACAGGAGGGGTAGTAAAATTCTTTGAGAGGAATCCTTGCAGCCATGGATTTAAGTTCATGGCATAGCTGAGACCCACACAGCTCTGCAGCCATGGTTAATGTCATCCCCCCCAAAAATGCAAGCAGCCTAGCAGTTGACACTTGAGCACATCTGTAATTCTTCACGTGGTGTTTGCCCTCCTTTCGGTGCCCTGTGAAACTAGGAACAGTCTCAGCAGCAGCAGCATTTTTTCTCTGAGGGTGTCAAGCAAAAAAAAAGAAAACCTGGTTCTATCGTGAAAAAAAGCTGGAAAAGCCTAATTATGCTTCAAAGTCAGGATGAAAATAAAAACTAACAAAGAGATGGATGCAGGCGTTGTGGGAAATAAGTGGCTTGTTTCAGCGTTGGATCTTCTGCACTTGCACCTTGCTTTGAGATGGCCGCAGAGCAATAGGAAAACCCTGTGACCCCCCCTGGCAGGGAGTCCCAAAGGGGTTCCCAGCCAACAGAAGGGCTCCACCACCCTTCCATGTAGCTCCCAGCATGTGGCAGGACTCAGCAAGGGGAAGAAAGCAGCCACATCCCCTTGCAGTCCTTGCTGAATCATCCCAAACTGCTAGCCCCAAATTAGAGTGGAAAAAAAGGCAGCCAAGAAATACTGGGCACAGCTCAGGATGGAGCCCAATCACTGATGGCAAGGAGGATGAAGTGGCTTTTAGCAGCAGGACACATGTGGCCACATCAGGCAGAGCTGCTGTAGCTCCACAGCTGAACACTTTTCGTTCCAGCAAGAGCTGGACAGTCCTGGGGAATATCTCATTCCCTCCCTCTCTCTGCAAGGAAGCACATCTGCAAGGGCAGAGGGGTTAAATCTCTGCTCAGCAAACTCCTGAGGGCTATGAAAGGAGCAAGTACCTTAAAAAAGCAAGTACCTATGTCCCACATAGCTACAATGGGATGAATTTTCTAAAGTGGTTTACCCGTTCCCTAATAATTGCCTCGGGGTCTGTAATGGGAAAGAAGCTATAAGGAAACAATCACTGCAGTCACTTGAAATAAGACTTAAATTTGTCTGTAGCAAAATAAAGGTGGAAGAGGTATAACCTCCAGCAGGATTTGGATTCTGGCTGGTTCTAAGCTGAGTGAATAAAAAATGCTGAGTGTCAGCACTGAAGCAGCTTTTCATTTTGTTGCAAATGTACAGAGTTCCTACAGACTTCTTGAGGGAGGGTGGGCATCCCATTCAGCATATCTAATTTTGTTTCCTTTTTTGCCTTGCGAAGGGATGTGTTCCTTAAAGTTTGACCTGCAGCAGTCTGGCCACTTAGGAGAAATGAAATAAAAGCTGCTTTTCAGTAAGGCTGCCTTCAGCAGGCTGCAGGGAAAAGCTCAGCGTGAGCAGGTTTTCTTCTTTTTTCATTCTTACACAACACAGGAGAAACCTGGGGAGGGATTCAGCTGGCAGCTTAAGATCTCTAAATGTACGCGTCTATCTGAGGACTGAACTGCCACTGTAGCCAATGAGGTTCAAAAAGGTGCATAACAGAGGCATGTGGTGCCATTTGAGATAACTTTATTTCCTATGTTCATAGCATCCACCTGGGGCTGGCAGATAACACAGCATCTGCAGGGGTTTTGCTCTCCAGAGAGGGATGAGGTGGGACCATGGGTTCTTTTCCAGCATCTCAAAAGGCCTGAGATGCCTGAGAAGCGAGCAGTCAAACTGAACCTGACGACACTGCTGACCACAACAGGAGCTCAGACCACCCGGGTCACAGGTAGACACCTACACAGAAGCGTCGAAACGTAGGTGTCCTAATCTGCCAGGTGAATCCCACCCCGAGGTCACCTGCAAAGAAGCTCACAGACTGCTTAACTGTGATAGACAGTGACATTTATAAGGGCCCTGGAGACACTCACTGCTCAGATGTTGATTGTGATGCTACAGATCACCAGGTATTAATTGAAACATCTGTTAAACACAGAATCAAGGCTGGAGCCTCAAAGAAACATCTTTTTAAAAGATGCCCAATAGATTTCGGCTTTACAAAGGAGACACAAAATATTGATATTTTCCCCTCCAGACAAGAATTGTATTTATATAGATTTTTTTTTCCCCTTCCCTTTTGATGAGATGTAATGTCACAGAGATGAAGATTAAAAAATGTGAAGCTCATACTCAGCTTCTCAGCTGTCAGGAGTAGGAACATCCCTGAGTTTGTGGCAAAAGCAAGAAGGGGATCACGGGGATGGTGGCTCAAAGAAAGAGTTGGGGTCTCCGTATTCAGTGCTTTTGACCTCTTCTCGACTTTAAATCAAAGCAAATCTATGAAGTCAAAGCGCAACATCCAGAAGAGCTTATCGGAACAGCATGACCAAGTCTGTTGTCCATCCCACTAGTGAAACACATCAGGAAATAATCTCGACTTGGTTCTGAATTAGAAAATAATCCCGATTCAGTTCTAACACTTGAATTTAAATGCAAATGACAGAATTGTAAGTCTCCACCTCCCAGCAGTACAAACAGTGAAACGGAGCTTAGCGACTGCCCTGGGGGTGAGAAATCTACCTAATGTGACTAATTGAGGCATTTAAGGCTGTTAATATCCACTGTATCAGTTGACTGGAAAAGTGAGTTTCTTAATGTAAAGTACATCAGGGTCTCTAAAATTCACGCACAGCTCAGAAGCTAAAATAGGTCTTTAAGGCCTGGAAATACTTTTATATAAAAGTTAGTGCTGGAGATAAAATCTGGCACAATAAACCGCCAGTAAAGCAGCATTAATGCGCACTTTCCAGCCTCAAGCAACCCACACTACACAGCCCTGCACACAAAAACATCCCTCACTTCCCTTTACAAACCAACCATCTGAAAATGACTGAGCTGAGCACTGATGTCACCTACACTAACTTCG
This sequence comes from Eurystomus gularis, assembly GCA_013400335.1. Taxonomy (NCBI): domain Eukaryota; kingdom Metazoa; phylum Chordata; class Aves; order Coraciiformes; family Coraciidae; genus Eurystomus; species Eurystomus gularis. The sequence goes on along the minus strand of VZZY01018546.1, from coordinate 188,735 downwards.
TACCAGGGCTGCACTGACTTCAGGGCTCTGCGTTTGCCTTGCACGACTGATGGGTGACAGCGGGAAAGAATATCAGAGGCAAAGGCTGGAACAGCAAAGAAATATCTCACCTGCTTCCACCTCTTCACCTTCCCTCCTCGCTTCCTTTGGGTCAGGCCGTGTTCATGTAGGCTATTTATATCCGCGCAGACTGGCAATTATTTAACGTAAGTGCTCTTGCTATTATAGCTCTTCCCTCATTAGGGTTCATGCACGAGGCTAAGGCAGTTTAAAAGTGATTTGTGGCAAAGCTAATAGCCAGTAGAGGCTTCTAATAAAGCTGAGGTTTCAGTACAGAAAATCTTGGTACGTTATTAACAACATCCTTATCAGAAGGAAACTTTGCACTCTTATTTGCATCTACAGAAGCCTTTAGGTTTTGTAGAAACCTAGTGCTGAAGAAGTCTGGTATCGCCCCATTCAACAAATATAAAGATGCAAGGAGTATCCAGCAACTGGTGGCTTCAGAAGCCCACCTTCTTCTCAAACCTTCCTCAAGGCACTTTCTGAGTACTAATGAATGAACTTTCCCTGTGTTATGGGTCTTGTAATGTGAAAGGTGAAGCTTGTGCCTGAAGAAATGAATCATCGCAGAGAAATCCCTGGTGGCCTGGCATGAAGCCAAGCAAGCTGCAGATTGCTCCAAAAGGGAACAGTGACAAGAAGACTGCTCATGAACAGCCATTCTCAGGACCTTCCTGCCATGGCATTAGCTCTGTTAGCTCTGGGTGGAGACCAGTCTGATGGCTGGCATCACTTCCCTGCCCCTCTCATACTCTGAAGGGTCTGATTTTTCTTCCATTGCGGTCCTCTAGGATCTCATATTCAGAGGCAAAGACACCTCCCCTCTTGGCTCAGTTCCCCCCCAAATGAAACTGTTAGAGCTTGTGACTTCTGGAAAACATCTGGGAGCGTGGAAGGAAGGGAGCAGTGAAATGGCAAGCGCTCAGTACTCATTGAGAGAAACTCTGCTTGGCTGCACAGGGTAGAAGGACAAACCAGTGCCACGGCACAGGCAGGCTTGGCAAGTCTCATGGAATGAGCGGGAGCTTCTGACCTGCTTGTCTGTCTCTCCATCCCACCTGTTTGGCCACAACTCCAGCTCCCTCCTGCTCTGGGGTCTCCAGGCACCACTGACCCAGTTTGTCTATGTTTTTGGCCCATGGCTGAGGGCTTTTCTTGGTTCCATTTCCTAGATTTTGGTTCTTATGAAAGATTTTCCTCTTTTCTTTTTGCAGTATGGAAGAAAGAAAGTTGAGAATGGAGCTATATTTAATCACACAACCTTTCCCAGGCATTGGAAAACCACATATCCATTTCCACTGAGCCAGTGTGATGCAGCAGTGATCTCATTTGCAGCAGTGAAATGACACTGCCACACTTCTGCTGACTTGGTCTGAGGGCAAGATGTGACCTACCGTGTTCATAAAACCAATCAAAGTCCTGCTCCTCATCAAAACTTGAGTAAGTTTTTATTTCACACAGATAATTTGTTCCTTTCCTGAACTTGAGCAACAGATGCCATGCAGAGGGTGACTGATCTCTTCTAAGTGTGCTCAGGTCTGACTTAAAGTAAAAAAAAAAAAAAAGAAAAAGAAAAATCATCTTGTCTTGGGTCTCATTGATCTACACAGTGTCTGGTGACCTTCCTCAGACTGCCAAAAAATAGGACACTCAATGCTGAACAGGGAGATATCCTCCTTGTCCCTCTTCACTCTCTTCTCCATCTCCAACAAAGATCTATGTTTACAAGCTAGCCCAAAACCCAGGTAACTTCCCAGTCCTACCAGACTAAGTCAACACATGATGTGGCAAGTGGAAGATTGCTTTCCATGAGATACCAGTCTTTCCAGTTGTTTCTGCTGGAGACCATCTGGTAAAGGGAAACAGCCATCCTTATTTTATTTTTATTTCCCCGGAAATTAATAGAAATTCTGTATGTTTGCCATTTCCAAGGCAGCCTCACAGTCGGTGCCTCGGGAGAGCTCAGACACCTCTTTCCATGGCACAGGTCCCACCACTTACTCATGGCCCACTTGCCCATTGCAAAACATGCAGAGCACCTCCCTGCTTTGCATCCACCAACTTCCATGACCCCTCCTTAGATATTCAAGTGAGAAGAGAAAAAACACCACTCAAAGTCACGCCACCATGGAACAATGAAAACAAGAACAAAATGTCACGACAGCCTCAGAAGCCAGCACTGGATGGGCTGAGCTCAAAAGAGAGCACACCAGCCTTTGCATTTTTATCTGGAGCAGCTCTCTGGCTGCCACACCACTGCTGATAGTACAACGGGAAGGAGTTTGAACCAGAGTATTTTCAAAGCAGTGTAAAAAGAGGGGAAAGGGAACAAGAGACACGTACACCCCTGATTTCATAAGCCAGGCAGCTTTCTCTGTCCATGGTCCCATCTGCCTCCTGATGCTGAGTGTTTGGCAACCATCCCTCTCTCAAAAAACCACCCTGGTGGACTCCTCTCCTTTTATGATACATCACGATCCCTCTCCTGGCTGGTCCTCTGGTGCATTCCTGCTGTAGACAGACCTCTTAGCTGCCAGGAGGGTGTGATAATTATGGTGCAAATTCCCCCTGCTGACATGCTGCTGGGCTGGAGCAACACACTGCTGGAAACAGCCTTAAATATTGCACATCAGGTTTTTTTTTTTCCTCAGATACTGCATTTTTTGCCTGTTTTGCTCTTTTACCTTGTTAATGCCCTAAATCAGAGCTTCTAAAATATATGTACCACTAAAAATGCGTACTCTGAAAACTTTCAACGCTACAGAGAGGCAACAAGACTTTCCACGCTACCCAGATACAGGGTTGGGCAACTGGTTCTCCCAGATGGCTTTAAATAAAGTCAGTCATGCATTTATATATGTATAAATTGAACAAATCCTACACCCAGTAACACACCGAGGTTTTGTGGCAAGGCCTTTGTTAAACACAAGTTGTTATTGCTAAAGGATTTTTGTGTTGGATGCATGAATCAGGTTAGAGGATTCTAGTGAGTGCCTTGCCTCTTTGCCAAAAAAACATTGATTATTCTGGTTTAAATGTATTTATCTAACTTCTCAGTCAATGACAGGATGAAAGAGACGCAGACGTGGCTAATGCGGTTGTCTCATGAGCTTAAATTTAACCAATTTTTTTTTTGCAGTGATCCCGTTTCCAGCATTTATACACTGGGACTGCTGAAGAATTAGCTAGGAGATTATTATTCCTTTCCATCACTCATCTAATTCGTGGCTGGAGCAGAATAAAACCCTGAAGAAATTACACCAGCTGGACAGCCTTGGCTAATTTCGCAAGCTTGCAGTCTGAAGGCATGTGGAACCCACCAACTGCTTCGAATTATCCACATCTCATTTACTAGCTACGCATTGAGGAAAAAAAAAAGTCCAACTTGTAGCTCCCCAGGCCAGATTATTTCAGTTACAGCCCTAAAAAGGTAAACTCACCCACTAGATGCTAATAGGGATTAATTTGGATTTACACCATGCCCCTACCACCCCCAACTTTAGCACTCTTCTTCCAAATGATAAAAGCTGGCCGCTGTCAGAGGCAGGTCTCTGGTGAGCATGGTGTGATGAACTTTACAGCAAATGGGATTTGCCCAATTTCCTTTTTTTTTTTTTTTTCTTCCACGCTTGTAGATTGTGAGAGGCCGAGGTGAAAGTTTATAACAGCAATTAGAAACCACATGGCTGCAACAGTTTTATAGCACTAAACTTCTCGAGCAGCCAATCGGCCTCACTCAAGAGTTTTTCCAAGGACAGACCAATAAAAATTATCACAATGAATTATAAGAAGAAAAAAAAATAAAATAAAATTCTGCTGAGCCATCAGAGGTCCCAGAGCCAGGTTGCTGGAACTGCAGAGTTACTTTTGCTTTAAAAATGAGCACGGAATCCCAGCTTTAACCTGAGAAGCAAAAAACAACAGGTATTTTCTCTAGCATTGAGGAACTTCAGTACTAGCCACCTTGCAGATCAGTGCTGATAAGGAGCATGTGAGTCTCTTTAACCCACTAGTATGAACCAGGTCTCAAGAACATTAACACCAAAAGAAGGAGAGAGCAACCAACAGTTCCACTAAAACAAGGGCAAGGAAGCAAGATAAAAGTATGAAACAACCAGATCATAAAAGGGCTGAAAAGGAACCAGTACAGAATTTGGTCCCAGAGCTTTAGGGCTTTCAGCTTATTGCTAGCAAGGATGAATGCAAGGGCATCAGCATAAGGGCCCCATCCTGTCACCACTGGAATGTTGAACCTCAGCAGCCTACATGACTTAAATCCCTGCAGGATCTGGCCCCAGAGGACCTCTCCATGCCAACAATGTTTAAAGAAATGGGATTTTTGCCACGGGCTTCTGTGGAAGAGAGAGCTGGAGCAGCTCCAGCAGCTGACGGGAGCTCTGCCCCCTTCTCATTTCCCCAGCTCCAGCCCCATACTTGAGCTATTTTGGATCTTCCCTAAAGCAAAGTCTGTAGGATTCCCGGAACTAATTGCCTGGGCATTTTTTTAATACTTTAATCCATTTTCCCAGCCTGTCCATCCTCAAAGAAAGTCTCGGGCAATGCAGACAACTGGGTGGCTCACAGTGACAGCCCCCCAAATTGACATCAGTCTATTTGCCTCACTTCTTAAGGGACGAGGGGAGAAGAAAGGAGGGTCAAGCGATGCAGTGACAAATCTCGGTTACTTTCCACCCTCTGAGGCTCAGCTTGGTTGGTCTGACTCCGCTTGCTGGGGAGCAGGGCAGCTCCACGTGAACCACTGTCACCAACCGAGCAGAGCAAACCAAAGCAACCTGCAACCAAGTACCTCGTTCCTTTGGGCAACCCCACCCAACCCAACAGGATGCTGGTGAGGCAACCTCACCTTTCACCAACGGAAGGCAAGTGTGGGAGAAGATCAGAAAGAAGAGGGAAACCTCAACCACAGCCAGCACTCCATCTCCCCCCTCCCCACCGCAGCCTGCCGAATAAAACCGGCCTCGCTAGAAATCACACGCTGCAAAGACAATCTTCCGTGAGACGTGCAGAACTCCCGTGTCTGCACGGAGAATTCGCTTTGGCATGCACGTGTGTGCGCGCACATGGACACATCGCCAGGAGAAACAACCCCGTCTGCTAATTCTACGCCATGCGACGAGCCATCTACGACGGGGGAGGAAACAGCCCTGCCCCAACCAGGGGCCTGCAAGCGTGGAAATGATAAGCAGAAGGGACACGGCAGCCAAGAAAACACATCCTTTGCTCCCAGCTTCTGCTAGCTCCTCAAACAGCACATCCACGTGAGGTTCTGGTGTCGGACAGCAGCGCTTGGCCCAACTTCTCATGGGCAGCTGTTCTTCAACCAGAGGAAGGTCCCACCTGAGGGTCCCACCTGAGGGTCCCCTTGCCCTGCTGCTGAGGAGCCCGGAGGAAATGCCATCCTGTCACCTCCGGTTTTGGTGGGAGCTTTGTAGAAAATCATCCTCTAACATTACGAACAAGCGTTAGTAGAAGTCCTTTTACAGCCGACTTCTCGGTACCAAGCCAGCTCCCGAACAGAAACCAAGATCCAGGCGGCGAACCCGAGCGACCACCAACCCAAGGGCTGGAAATAAACCGCCGAAACCTCACCGCGAATTCCCTCTAGCTCGGGAAACCCTCTGACCCGCGAAGAGAAGTCACCCCCCCGAACTAATTAAGCACCCCCCGCTAATTAAGCGCCCGCGAGTTCCTCGATTAGGGAAGCGAAAGGAAACCCGGCCGAGAGACACCTGCCTTCCACCGGCAGCGCTCGCAAAGTTGCCCGAAGTTTGCTCGGGGTGCCGGGGGAGAGCCCCGGGGGGAGCACTCACCGCGGACAGGAGCCAGCCCAGCAGCGGCAGCAGGAGCCCGTACTCCATCCCGGACCGGGGGGACAGCCCGCAGCGCTCGGTCCCGGCGGGGCGGCCGCAGGCAGCGCTCCGCTCCGCTCCGGGCACACCGGCCTGAGCGCATCCAGGGATGGAAGGACGGAGGGAGGGAGGGAGGAAAGAAAGGAGGGAGGGATGGAGG